>JBAMBS010002326.1:0-28698 GCA_037044455.1 Zygothrica quintamaculata
TATTATTAAATAATTTAATATTTTTTATTAGTATTATTATTATTGTTATTATTATAAAAATCCTTAAATATATTTTTACAATTTACAATTGTTTTTTAAAAGAACAAAAACAAACAAAAAAAAACCAAAATGCTTAAACAAAACATGAAAAATATGAACTAAATTATTTCTAGATTTCACGTTTTGTATTTAAATAATATTATTATTATTTTTATTTTTTTTTAAATATTATTATTATGATTATAAACTTCAATTTATAATCTTCATTTAATTATTTATATATTATTTTTATTTATTTTTATCTTGCGTGCTCTGTCTGAGTGTCTGCCGCTTGTTGGCATGCTCGTTCTTATTAATGTATTGGAAACACAAACGTTTCAACATAAAGTTTTGAAATATTTTTTTTTGTGGTTGTTTATTTTTTTTTTTAATAATAATATTTTATTATTCATATAGGTGCACATCATTGCGTCACATACGAGATAATGATGAAAAGGATTCCGCTTTCCGTGGCATGTGCCATATGATAACAGTTAATCCTGCTGGCGTTGTGCCGGATTTTATATTCTTTTGTGATGCAATTGCCTCATGGGTTAATCCACCTCAGGATCTACATCAGATGATACAAAAGGTACCAAAACATACAATAAACAAAAAAATATATTTAAATTATTTTTTCAATAAATCTTTTTTTTTTTTTTTTTTTTATAATTATTATTCAACTGCAGATACTGCACGGCTTTAAGACACAAGTCGGTGATGAGAATTGGCGTCGTTTCGTTGAACAATTCCCGCAAAATCTGGCCGAACGTTTGGTTACCATGTATAACATATAAATATAACACTCTTTAAATCACAACAATAATCACATATATACAAACATACAAACACACATACACACACACACACACACACACACCCACCCATACCCATACATAGATACACAATACCAACAATTACATAAAACTCGCACTACACTTAAACAGAACAACTAAACAATTTATTAACACACAACAGCAACAAATTTGTTGTTCATATATGCGTCAGAGCGTGACATAGTTTTTTTATTCTTTTGTTTTTCCCCTTTTTTCTATTTGTTTAACTACTATTTATGCCAAGCACAAGTTAAAGTCAAATGTTTAACTAATTAATCATAGATTTCAAACATAAAGAAAAAAGAAAAAAAAACGAAAATATTTTTGGAATTTACACGTAAAGAAGTTGTAGGCAGACATGAAAGATAAAAATCAAATATGCAATACATGCAGATATATATATATATATATATATATATATATATTAAATCGCTCATTAATTAAAGGTAGGCATTGCAAGGTAAAAGATGCTTTTCTAGAGTTCTATTGGAACTGTATAATATGAGTCGGTTTGAAGTCTCCAACGCATATTTGCAAATCAAATTATTATTATTATTATATATATTTATATATATTCAGAAATGCATGCATAAACATGTATGTTCCGGCCGTACTTAACCGGATCTAGTGCTATAGAAATATAAAAGATTCAATAACTATATAATTATATAGAAGATCAGCTAGCCTGTCCATACTTCATACAATAATATATATCAAAATTACGTTTCCCAGACAACTGACTATACACCAGCCCACACACACTCAATCATATACTGAACTAATGCATATATACACACACACACACACACACAACACCTATATCCAGTTGCATATTGTTAATATACAGCTGTTTAAACCTATTGCTAATTATAATTTCAAGTTAATTTAATAATTTAATTAACTTAACTTGAAATTATAATTAGCAATAGGTTTAAACAGCTGTATATTAACAATATGCAACTGGTTATGGTGTTGTGTGTGTGTGTGTGTGTGTATATATGCATTAGTTCAGTATATGATTGAGTGTGTGTGGGCTGGTGTATAGTCAGTTGTCTGGGAAACGTAATTTTGATATATATTATTGTATGAAGTATGGACAGGCTAGCTGATCTTCTATATAATTATATAGTTATTGAATCTTTTATATTTCTACAGCACTAGATCCGGTTAAGTACGGCCGGAACATACATGTTTATGCATGCATTTCTGAATATATATAAATATATATAATAATAATAATAATTTGATTTGCAAATACGCGTTGGAGACTTCAAACCGACTCATATTATACAGTTCCAATAGAACTCTAGAAAAGCATCTTTTACCTTGCAATGCCTACCTTTAATTAATGAGCGATTTAATATATATATATATATATATATATATATATATATGTGCATGTATTGCATATTTGATTTTTATCTTTCATGTCTGCCTACAACTTCTTTACGTGTAAATTCCAAAAATATTTTCGTTTTTTTTTCTTTTTTCTTTATGTTTGAAATCTATGATTAATTAGTTAAACATTTGACTTTAACTTGTGCTTGGCATAAATAGTAGTTAAACAAATAGAAAAAAGGGGAAAAACAAAAGAATAAAAAAACTATGTCACGCTCTGACGCATATATGAACAACAAATTTGTTGCTGTTGTGTGTTAATAAATTGTTTAGTTGTTCTGTTTAAGTGTAGTGCGAGTTTTATGTAATTGTTGGTATTGTGTAACTATGTATGGGTATGGGTGGGTGTGTGTGTGTGTGTGTGTGTGTATGTGTGTTTGTATGTTTGTATATATGTGATTATTGTTGTGATTTAAAGAGTGTTATATTTATATGTTATACATGGTAACCAAACGTTCGGCCAGATTTTGCGGGAATTGTTCAACGAAACGACGCCAATTCTCATCACCGACTTGTGTCTTAAAGCCGTGCAGTATCTGCAGTTGAATAATAATTATAAAAAAAAAAAAAAACAAAAGATTTATTGAAAAAATAATTTAAATATATTTTTTTGTTTATTGTATGTTTTGGTACCTTTTGTATCATCTGATGTAGATCCTGAGGTGGATTAACCCATGAGGCAATTGCATCACAAAAGAATATAAAATCCGGCACAACGCCAGCAGGATTAACTGTTATCATATGGCACATGCCACGGAAAGCGGAATCCTTTTCATCATTATCTCGTATGTGACGCAATGATGTGCACCTATATGAATAATAAAATATTATTATTAAAAAAAAAAATAAACAACCACAAAAAAAAATATTTCAAAACTTTATGTTGAAACGTTTGTGTTTCCAATACATTAATAAGAACGAGCATGCCAACAAGCGGCAGACACTCAGACAGAGCACGCAAGATAAAAATAAATAAAAATAATATATAAATAATTAAATGAAGATTATAAATTGAAGTTTATAATCATAATAATAATATTTAAAAAAAAATAAAAATAATAATAATATTATTTAAATACAAAACGTGAAATCTAGAAATAATTTAGTTCATATTTTTCATGTTTTGTTTAAGCATTTTGGTTTTTTTTTGTTTGTTTTTGTTCTTTTAAAAAACAATTGTAAATTGTAAAAATATATTTAAGGATTTTTATAATAATAACAATAATAATAATACTAATAAAAAATATTAAATTATTTAATAATAATAAATAATGTGTTACACACCACTGTCGTACAAATTCGGGCAAATAAGGAGCCACTTCAACTGGGCACACATAACCTAGACGACCGATTGTTATTGCTAAAAAAACAGAAAATATATAAATAAATCAACTAAATAAATTATATTACATATACAATATACAATGTTTTTTTATTTTAATTTTTATTTTTTTCATTCTCTTCTACCATAGACGCTCACAAAATAGTAGAAATATCTATAGATCAAAGGAAATAAAAAAAAAAATATATAAATATATATAAGGATAAACTTGGTGAGGCAAAACGATGCCTTGCTGATCATGAAAACTTGATACGCATTAACTGCCAGCCCAGTCAATCTGACAAAGTCCGTCTATCTGCCTGTATCTTAAAATCCCTTAAATATTATAGAGCTCCTATATATTTATATACCATATATATACCTTTTGAATTGTTCAAATAAAAACTATATCTTAAAAAGTCAAAAATAAAAGTTATTTTGTACAGAAATTGTATACATATTTATCTCTTTTAATTAATTAATTTTTAATTTTAAATTTTAAATTAAAAAGCTTTAAAAAATTTCAAAACTTTTCATAATTTAATATAATAATAATCGAATAATTATTATTAACAATTACTCATATTATTTGTTTATTATTTGTGAACGTCTACTGTATACGTTTGTGTTTTGTTTTGATTTAATATTAATATAAATATATATATATAAACACTTATTTATACATGTGATTGATCTGTGTTATATGATATGATTGTTTGTTTGTTTGTTTGTTTGTTGCAAGCATTAGCGACAGATGCGTCACATGCAACGGATTTTTAAATGAAATCAGAAAGAAATGTTTACATAGATGTAAATAGCTTTTGCATATACATACACAATTTTATAAACAAACACATACATACGCACACATAGACATACGTACAGATATAATACAGTATGCACTCGTTAAATTCGAAATATTTATTTAGTAATTTTAATTAAAGAAACTTAATTCATTTTAATTATATTTCTGTTTATAAATTTGTATAAAATTAATATATATAAAATAGATAAAATTTATTTATATATATATAAGAGTTACGAGTGCATACTGTATATATGGCATATGCATTGTAACATAGTACAATAAATATTTATCATATTATGTTACTATATTTATATATATATATTGACACTCTCTTACCTGTATTCTCCAACAACGTTTTGGGCGTATTCGGGCGATTTATAATAACAAACAAATCGGTCAATACAAGATGTATATACTGCTTTGTTTCCTCACCTAAATATAATATATATATATATATATATAAGTATAATATAATAAAAATATATAAAAACAAAACCTAACAACTACACTATAAATACTACATATATTTCTGCTAAATATATGTATATATTATATATTTCTATATAATAAACTTTATATAGTACAATTCTTTGTTTATCTTAAAGCAAACCAACATATAAGTGGTAATTAACTTAAACGAATGATTCATTTTATTTACGCCACAATTAGTTTATATGGCTATAAAACAAATACTGCAATTGTTTAAGATAATTGCGCATTTCATTAAGAATAAGAAGAAATATCTCTAATTTGTACTAGAAGTGAGAGCATTAGAAGCGCAGCCGCCGTCTCATACTCCAGCTAATGTGAACCAGACAGTTCAAGAGGGTTGACTGGCCATTTTATTTGGCAGCAGCTGAAGTTAATGTGGAGGATGAGGGTAGACAGTTTCAGTCTCAAGACAGATATTAATTATATTTGTGTGGACAACTTATGCTGCATTAATTCAAAAGCTTTAAGTATATAAAAATTGTTATAATTTAGATTTAGGGAATATTCTTCTTAATATCTTCAATATATAAACTATTCTTAATCGCTTCTCAAATTTTTACGATAGTCTTTAACATATATATAGAATTAATTAAGTATTTTTTTATTCAATTTCTTACCCAATTTCATGCAAATTTCACCGATTGCCCATGTAGCATTGTTGCATACAGAAATGTAATCGGGATTAAGGTTTTGACCCAATATAGGAAAGAAGTCAGACATAAATGGATGAACATGTTGGAAACAGGCCTTGGTTAAGTCACCCAGTAGAGCGAATGAAGATTGTCGCACCTTTAAAATAAATAGATATATATAGATTTATATATATATAGAAATTGACATCTAAATATTTATAATTAATAAAAATCAAAAACTTACCTCAGGCAGAACATCCTGCATACATTGAAATAGCAAATGCATTATATTGCTATTGGCTACAAGAGTCTCAATTTGCCGATCCAAACCTTCAGCCAATCCGGAAAGCAGATCCAGGGCTACAATCATGCGTTCTTTATCAGGGTGATCAAACGAATGATTCTGTTTGCAGAGCTGGAAAGATTCGTTTTAAAAAAAAAAACTCATTGTTTTGTGGCTATGAATTATGGTTAGGGTTATTGTGCTTTACCAGTTCCTGATTAATGGTCTGTTCAATAAGCGATATGCATCGCCTGTAGACTGGATCGCAATAGGGTAGAAAACCTGATTGAAGAGCAGTTGCAATGCTGGATAGGCATTCAAGTAATGGGAACAAATCTTTGTCATCGTCCTTAAGCAGATTCCATTTTTCAATTAAGGGTGGCATCAATATATTTATGTATTGCGGTTTGTTCAAATGATGACCAACAGAATCAGCCAAAGTGCCAACAGCATCGTATAGAATCAATAGATTCTTATGCTGATATTTAGAGAAGGCAAAAACAAGAGTTTTTAATATGTACTCCAAATATGGCACCAGTTCGGTGCAGGCTTCTTCTTCCAGCGTAGCAAAAGCGGAACATGCTGCCTCTTGCACACGCTTATTTGAATCTAAGATTCGTTTAAGCAATTCCTCCATAAGTTGCCTAAGATATTGTTCATGTGGCTGATTTACCACCCAATTTGCATAACGTGATAGTGTCCAGCAGGTAATGGACCGCACCAGAGCCTTCTTGTCAGACAAGCAGCTAATCAGATACGGTATCAATTCTGGTAAGTGCTGAATCATGCCCTGCATACAACCCTCCGCAATAGCGCCCAATGCAAGCACGCCGCTTTCCTTGATAACCCATTCCACATGGAATAATGTATCCTTTAGTATGGGCAGCACAATAGGCAAACAATCTTCACGAAAAACATTCGCCAATACATCAAGGGCAGCAGCACTACATTTTCGCAAGTTCCATTCAGATAGCGAGCTATCATCGTCTAATCCATCATCGAATTCATCATCATCATCCTCACCACCTGCTGCTTGACTGGCCTCACCGCTTTTAATAGTGTGTGTACGCGATTTGTGAAAACGTGGCCGTATGTCCTCCTCACGATCTGGCACCATATCATCCTCTTCAACATTGCCTTTTAGTAATATAATATCAATCTCAGAGTATCTCATGCCACGCACCAACACGGGTGCTAACTGAGATAAATATGGTGCCAGCACGTCCTTACAAATGCTTTGCTCTGCCAGAGATAACCAGAATTCAGATGCCTCCAGGGCAACGCCCTCGTCTGAGTCCTGTGTACGTAGCAGCATATACTACAAAAAAAAAAAAAAAAAAACAAGAAAAAATAGGACGTATCTCTAATTAAACGTATTGTTTTAAAGTAATAAAATTTTTGAACGTAAATTAAAGAAATATAGATTATTAATTTAATTATTAATAGTTTTCCATACCTCAATAATCTGTGACATGTGTGGCATTAATCTATCCATGCGAACTTCAAGTAACATAACGAGACCGTGGCACACATTCTTCCGTACCTCATGATCCTCATCAGATGATAAATTAAAAAGACTCTCAATGAATGCATCAATGTGTAGCATCAGTGCTTGAGACCGATTAATAATGAATTGATTAATGCAGGCAATCGCATGAGAGCGTATCTTGGGACTATTGTGTTTGAAATATTGCAAAAATTTTGGTATCATAACAATCACGGGCCTGTTGAGTACCGTTGAATCCAAAATTTCAGCAGAATCTTCACATATCTTTTGCAGTGCACTAAAAGCACCCTCACACACATTATAATCTTGATTGTCGAGCATCTCACATAGTGATGGTAACAATTGTGGCCAATTTTGTAGTCCACCATTGCTGGCTATTGTTGTGATTAATATACCGACCGTTGCACGTATGAGAGGTGACGCATCACCCACAGCTTGAAGGCATTCATGTTTAATGTACTCAACAATTTCTGGTTGCAGATTGCTTCCATGCATGCGTATGTTATTTTTTAGAATTAGACCGCTTAACGAGCGTGTGGGTTCATCTTCCGTTTTTAATTTGGTCAGTACATAGATCAAATAATTGTTGAAATCTGGATATCGGTTAAACTCCTCCAGTTTCTAAGGTAAAATAATATTAATTTTTTTATTTATATATTTATACTCGTTTTTTTTTTAATTTACTTACTAATTGTACTGCCATTTGAGTTGTCGTATCCGGTGACTGAGATTCTTTTAAGATCGATATGATCTGTTGTAGACCTTCTGCTTGCGGTTCCCACGTCATTTTGTTAGTGTTTAGCTGAGATGCTGTATGTAATTAGATGCGAAAGTTCTTTAAAAATTTCTTCTAAAATCAACCCCACCCGCAAAATCGAATTCTAACCGAGTTGAACGCCCTCTTAAAGGGTAGTACGAAGTACTTTGTCCGAGGCCATCCTACAGACATGCATTCACTCACACACATAAACATACACAAATACATATACACTCATGCTCAGTTATACAGACAGCGTGAAAAAAAACACATAATGTAATAACTACTCGAGGCTTGTCGCTGCCGCCATGTTCTTTGTAAATATTAACATTGCCAAAATATTAACTATAAATGTTATGAAAGTTAAAACCAACCTTTTACAGTATTAGGTGCGAGTTAAGACTAAATTTAATTGGGTACACTTGAAAAACCCTTTTAATTTTCTCTTTTTCAGTTTTCCTTCGCCAGATGAAATTTTTTTTTTGTGGTGTATGAGTGTGGCCAACTGAATGACTGAAAACAAGTACCAATCACAATACCGACATAAACTTAGTGTTGTAAAATGCTCCAACATATTTTTCAAAATGCTGGTTAAGCATTTTTTAATAACAGTGACTTTCATGTCATATTGAAATAAAAATAACGAATTACTTATACTAACAAAACTTTATATATATTAATATATATATATTAATCTTTGTATTAAAATTTTATGTGTAAAACAAAAAGTATTTTTATGTACAAACTTCAGTTTTTTTAACAGTTCACTGTAATGTTAAATAACATAGCTTTCATATTTGTCTTCTTCTTATTTTGTTTTGTTTGGGGTATGAGGCCAGACAGACAGACCCATTAATTTTAAACAAAGGACCACGTTTCAGGACATTCATCCCGAGGTCAACAAGCAGCAGCAGCAGCAGCGGCAGCACCAGACTTTCGACGATCAAGTGAAAGTTTCTTTTAACTAGTCGCATTTTAAGACCAGTTGCGACCAGACATGAATAAGCGTAACAACGTGAGTGCCGTTAACAAAAAAATTAAAGAAAACACAAAGGAAATAATTGAGATACAATGAACAAAAATTAAACTTTATTGCAGATACGGCTGCCTCCGGAGGTAAATCGTCTACTATATGTACGCAATTTACCATATAAAATAACATCAGATGAAATGTATGATATATTCGGCAAGTTTGGAGCCATACGTCAAATTCGCGTGTAAGTAAATTAACTAATATGAAATAATAAATATACAGTTCGTGGCGTTTTTCGTTATAAAAACAATTTACAAAAGATATCTCTGTTGAGAACAAGTAGACAGTTTACGTTAGACAATTAAAAAAAATTGGTCCAAGTTAGTAGGAAAGGTGTTGTCTTTCATCATGACAATGCCCGGTCACACGTAGAACCCTCTGGCTACCATTAGTTCTGATCTCTGCAGAACTCTTAATTACATTGGGAGACCTGTATAAATCGAAATATTTTTTTTTTTAATAGAAAACATAAATTATTTAGCAAATTTTATCAAAAAAAAAAAAATTATTTTTTATTACACCCATTATTTAGAAATATGTTATAATTTATTGTAATTGCAAATTTTTTACAGTGGGAATACACCGGAGACACGCGGCACAGCATTTGTTGTATATGAAGATATATTCGATGCAAAAAATGCATGCGACCATTTGTCTGGATTCAATGTGTGCAATCGCTACCTTGTCGTCCTCTATTATCAATCCAATAAAGCATTCAAACGCGTCGATGTGGACAAGAAGCAAGAGGAGCTCAATAACATCAAATCCAAATACAACTTAAAAACTCCGGAGGCACCCTAGCTATTCAATTTTTCAAACTCGACTACGTCGATTTTTCTATCACTGTAGACTTTTTTAAAAAAGAAAAAAAAATCTTTTTCCAGTCATTTTAAAATATCATCATTTCACATCATCATTCATCATTCGCGTATCACATAAAGCAAACTTTTGTTATTTCAAGTTTCAATTTCACAGCTTGAAATTCAAAATGTTTGTTTTATTTTAATCATAAAAAAAACATAACACATACAATTCATCAAAATAACAAGCAAGTAAAATGAACAAAAAAATGGTAAAATATGATTCATTTGTGTCTTTTACTTAATATATATATATATATATTTTTTTTTTTTTTGTTTTTTTTAGAGCTTAATAACAGTTAAATATTAACCAACAATAATTATATTTTTCGCAGAAAAATATTCAAACAGCTTGGAATTCGTCTAGTGTTTGTGATCGTTGAGAGACAGCTGTCGCTGCCACCTGATACTGTTCATAAGTATTTTGCTGTCTTTCAAGAATACGTTTCTTAGCTAATTCCTGGAGCTCCTGTTTAGCTGCTTCAGCAATTTTTTGTCGCAACGCTTCGACATTGCGACGTTTCTCACATTTTTGTAGCTCCTTATGACGATATCTTTCGGTTATTTGCTTTTGTGGCTTACTTGGCTTTGGTGGCTTCTCTTCGTGTACCTTTTGGTGTCGTATCAGAGCCGCCTCCTGACGAAAATGTGTTCCGCAAGTCTTACAAACATGTGGTTTTTCACCTGTATGTATCCATTCATGTTGCTTAAGAGATTGTGAATTAGCAAAGCGACGGGAACAGTACCGACACTCAAAATCTTTTACCTTTTCATGTACACTTTTGTAGTGTCGCTTCATGTTACCTAAATTATTAAAACCCTGGTTACAACCTGGACAAAAATGCATGCCTTCCTTTGTATTCGCTGCTGGTTGGTTTACGGGAACTAAGACTGCGGGTATGGGATTAACAACAGTGCCAGCCAGTTGGGCAATATCTACAAGTTCCACACGTCGTGGATCCCGAGGTATAGTGGCCACAGATTCAGCATATACCTTTAATAGTTGATCCGCAGCATTAGCTCCGTTTTGCGACTGCGAATCAAGATTAACATCCTGCATGGATTCCGATTCAATTGTTGTAGCTGGACCACACAATTCTACTTGCCGCCGACGATACGTTTCAATTGCACGCTCAACGCTCTTCTCATGTATCTTGAGATGCTTGGTTAGGCTTTCAGTATATAAAAATTTCTTCCCACAGACCTTGCACTCACAACGTTTTTCGCCCGTATGCGTCATTTCATGTATTTTACAGGCATGAGATTTTCCAAAGGTTTTGCCACAATACTGGCAAGCATAATTACGGATTTTTTCGTGGACAATCTTGATATGATTTTCAAGTGCTCGCTTGGTGTGTGTGGCATGGTCACAGGTATGGCACTTAAACATTTTCTGTTGGGTATGGGTGAGAAGGTGTTTGCTCCATTCTTGACGTGTGGTTTTACCAACACCGCAGTAAGGGCAAACATAATTTTTAATGCCGGCATGCCGCAGTAAATGGTTTTTAAGTGCGCTTTTTATATGAAAGCCCTTGCCACAAATGTTACATGGATAGGGAAGTTCCTGACCAGTATGTTTGTACATATGTTTCTTTAGCGCCACTGGACAACGAAATAACATATCGCATACGCTGCATTGCTGCTCCGTGCGCGGAACATTAATTCGTGCCATGTTATGTACTTTTTTCATATGAATTGTCAGCAAACGCATACGCGGAAAAATTTGCTTGCAATCATCAATAGTACACGGAATCTCTTCGGTACTTTTATTGTGTGCATAATCCACGTGAAGACGTAGTGCTGCAGCTGTAGTAAAACCCTTTTTACAGCTTTCAACCTTGCACTGGAAGGGTAGCAATTCATTATGATGTTTCATATGCTCCTCATAGTTGTGTTGTTTCTTAAATTTCTGCTGACATACTTGACAGCAAATAACTCGATGTAGATTATGCGCCGTAGCGGATCGCTTGGTTTTAAGCCTGGTTCGTCTTGCGCAAACTGCGGGCAAATCCGTCGTGCTCGTTTTGGATAGCTTACGTCTTGCCAAAGGTACATCATCTTCACTGGAACTGTAAGTACACTCTGATTCTGACGTAAGTGTTGAATTTTCGCAATTATTTAGTTGATTCTCAGTTGCTGTTTCTTCTGCCGCTTCCTTATTTACATTTTGCAACATTTTAAACACATCCTCTTCGTTTTCAATAAGTTCCAGTTTGTGACTTAAAAGTGGATCATAATCATTGCTAGGTTGCTCAATCTTTACTAACAGCTCCGTTTCATTAGTTGCCACTGGTAACGGCTCAACCGTGTCGTTTATGGTAACATTATCATCAATTATTTTACAGGACAACAATTTCTTTAGACTTTGCAAGGAGGCAACGCAGAGCTTTTGAAATTCATGTAGTTCCATCAATCTGGTATAGCAACTGGAACAGAGGATTCTTGGATATCCATCTTGTGGGTCCGCCAATAAGGTTGTGCAAATTGTAAAAATTTTGGCAAGTCCTGGTAATAGATATAAATCATATACTGTATTCCTTTGTACATTCACCAAGCAAATTCGACATATTGAATCTATCGTATGCGGTGCAATATTGCTCATGTCCAAAACAAAAACAAATTCACAAAAAAAAATTTGCAAATATTTCCAATTTGATTTGTGCGTTAATAACAAATATAAAAATGCGAATACAAAACAAATAAACCAAAGTATCGATATTATGTAAATCGAACTATCGCAATACAAGAGTATGTGAATAAGAATGCAAAGTGCACCAAAGGAAATATCGATATTATATGCAGTATCGCAATATTCTGCTAAGAAGTATGTATAAGCGGCTTGAGTAATCGATACTTGTACTCGATCTAGTTGGCTGACGAGTATACCAATTTTTTCGTGTCAATATTATTTTTTTTTAGTTGCTGGAACAACCAAAAGAAAAAAATAACAAAAAAAAGTTTTGTGAACAAGTTAAAGTAAAAGTTTTTAAGAGCGTGCACAATGGATGTGGCAAGGACATATTCCATACACACGCTGTGTCGCATTTGTTTAAATTTACTTCGAAATGATGCTGCCTACGATTTGTATCTGGTGCCTGGTTTGGCAAAAAAACTTTGCCTGTGCACCTCACTCTCGGTGGAGCAGAACGATGGATTTCCTAAAAATTTGTGCACCAGCTGTTATGCCAGGCTAAATGATATGCATGATTTTCAGAAGTTATGTGTGGATTCTGTGCAAAAATTTCAGGATATGGTCGCAAGTAATGCATTCACTTGCCAAACAAACTTTGATGTACTGGATCCAAGTGTATCTGCTCAGGAATTGACCAATGAGGATGACGATCATATTAACTTTGATCCACTTTTAAATCATAAAATGGAGCTTATTGAAAATGAAGAGGATGTTTTTAAAATGCTTGAAGATGTTGACAAGGAAGCTGAGGAGGTTGAGAATGAAACTAAGCAAGACAAAAAAGATGCACAGGCATGCGTCGCTACAAATATGTTTAATGACGAATCTTCCATTGAAAGCGGCAACGATAATGACAGGGATATTGACTTTGAACCCAACAGCACTGATGATGACATTCCCCTAGCTCAGCGTATGCGAGGCAAATTCAAAAGTACTAGAACAGTCAAGCATAAAATTAAAAAAAATGATGATGAAGATGATTTTAGCACATCATCATCATCTGATGAATATGACGACGACGACGAAGATGACGGTGATCCTGATGCAATGGGTAGGGAAAAACCAAAACGTAAACGGATACCCGCTGCTGAGCGTCACCTGCATCGCATCATCGACTGTCACATTTGCCATCAAAAATTCAAAAAGGCAATTCGTTATGAGGAGCATATGAAATATCACAACGATTTGTTACCCTTTCAATGCA
The DNA here is from genome assembly GCA_037044455.1 of Zygothrica quintamaculata. Taxonomy (NCBI): domain Eukaryota; kingdom Metazoa; phylum Arthropoda; class Insecta; order Diptera; family Drosophilidae; genus Zygothrica; species Zygothrica quintamaculata. Next base: position 13,863 of record JBAMBS010002326.1, read on the forward strand.
AAGTGGAGAGTTGCAAGAAAGGCTTCACCACCGCCAATGGATTACGTATACATGTGGATCATGCACACACGGAGCTATCAGAGGTGCATGCCTGCAGCGTTGATGGCTGTGGCAAGACATTCCCACGAGTACGTCTTCTAACCTTCCATATGAAAAAGGTGCATAACATTTCCAAGTCGGCGGCACCGCTACGTGATTTTCCATGCACGGAATGTGACACTGTATTCCGTTGTCCAACCGCTCTTAAAAAGCATATGTACAAACACACCGGCGAAGAGCTTCCATATCCATGCAACATATGCGGCAAACGTTTTGTTATTAACAGTGCACTCAGGGATCATTTAATGAGACATGCTGGTATCAAGAATCATGTGTGTCCCTACTGCGGTGTTGGAAAAACTACAAGACAGGAGTGGAACGCGCACATATTAACCCACACAAAAGAAAAGAAGTTCAAGTGTCGTCAGTGTGATCATGCCTCCCACAATAAACAGGCACTGTCTAATCATGTTAAAGTGGTTCATATGAAAATCAAAAACTTTGCATGTCAATACTGTGGCAAAACCTTTGGCAAGTCTCATGCTTGCAAGGTGCATGAAAGAACACATACGGGAGAAAAATGCTGCGAGTGCAAGATCTGTGGAAAGATCTTTCTTTGCGAGAAGAGCTTAACAAAACATTTAAAAACTCATGAGAAACGTGATCTGCCGCCTGTGGAAACCCATCGTCCGCTTAACATTCCGCTCAATAGTGCCCATATACCCGATCATATGCAGGCTGATGGTCTTATGAATCAAAATATTTCCGATGATATGTTAAAACCATGTGGAGTCGGACCAGTAACAGCAGGAGTAGGTGTTCCTAAGCCCAAGAATTCACGACGCGTGCAACGTGTAGATATATCTCAGTTAGCTGGCACATCTGTTAATCCTATACCATCGGTATCGGTGCCATCCTGGTCCCCACAAGTCAACTTCACCAAGAAGGAAGGCCAACACATTTGTCCTGGATGTGGTCGGGGCTTTAATAATATTGGCAACATGAAACTTCATTATAAGATAATACACGAAAAGGTTAAGGATTTCGCTTGTCGTTTCTGTCCCAAAAGATTCTCCAAGGCACAAATTTTACGGCATCATGAATGGATTCATACTGGTGAGAAACCATTTGAATGCAAGCTCTGTGGTAAACATTTTCGACAAGAAACAGCACTTAAAAAGCATATTAAGACACATGAAAAACCTAATAGACGCAACTATCCAGAAAAAGTCGCAGAAGCACCAGCAACCTTCCATAAAATTGAACCGCGAGAAATTGATCGTGAGCCGCGAAATTATGATCAATACCAGGACCCAGCTGCGGAACGCGCTGCTGCCACAGCTGAGCTGCTTGCCCATCAAATTGAAGAGAATGAGGCAAAACGGAAAGCAGATATTGAACGACGGAAGATTCAAGAAGCTGCTTGCGAGCAGCTTAGCAAGCTGCAGAAACAGCAGGAACTAGAAAAGGCGACCACATCCTATGATGGTTACTATGCACAAAAGGCTCAGGCAGAGGGCATTACCATCGATAGTCTCAAAATAGATCATGTGTAGATCACCTTGGTGGATATAAAATTGAGACACTTGAAAAAACCCAGCAATATTTTATATAAACATATATATATATATATATATATGAATAGTTATGTAGAAATTATTTTTAGAGTTCTCCTAAGTTTTTAAGAACCTTTATGATCTATACCCTCGAATTGCTCTATGGTTGCTTATTGTAACTTCAAACGCTGCAACTCAATGTATTCTAACTTATATATATTAATTTTACATAAAGCAGGCATATATATATATATATATATATATACATATATATATAAACTAAATCAAACAAATATGTTTACACTTTCTGTAACTCTCGTACATAGTATCTGTATCTTAATTAGAATAATAACATTTATATTACATATTTTAAAATTTCTATTTTATTTTATAATTTTAGTCTAACAGTCAAATTACAAATCTCCAAGGATTTATATGCGACCCAAAACTTCGTACAAGCTAAAATATATTTTTGGCGTATATTCAAAAAGACATCTCTGCCATGCACGAGTAGAAGAATTACACCAAGCGAAAGGTGTCTTTTCCAATTTCTTTGAGTAATTTAAAAAAAAATATCGTTTAATTCAAACAGACAGCGTTTTAGCGTGAAAACTGAGAAATCACAAAAGTTATCAACTGATTACATGGCTTTACCCGAAAAATGGTAATGGTTGCCAATAATAATGGTTAAAGTAAATTAATACTTAAAAGAAACCAACTGAATTTTACTAAAAACAATCTTCATAATTTTTTGAACTAACTAAATATTGCAGTACGGTTTTTTTCAACTGCTGCATGCATTTTAATGTTTTGTATCTGAAGCATACGGACACGGTGAGAAGATATTAGATATTATATTATATAGGAACTGGTGTGGAATGAGGCTTAGCAGCTTAGGTTCAACATGAAATTCCTAAAAGAACCGCACTCACCTTCAATTTGTATCATTTGCCGGGTTGTTATGCATTGTGCACATTATAAATACATATAATCAACCCACGCACACCAACATTAAACAAACGCACGCACACTAGCAAACTAGTAAACATGACCAATTGATGTGTTTTTGGGGATGCGTAACTTTCGGGCAATGTAACAATATATATCTTATAGCACCCGATAGTCGACTTAATCGATAAGAATACCGATAACGAACTTAAAAAATAATTCAAAATATTAAAGCACAATTTATAACCGTAAAATGAAAAAATAATTTAAATTTCCAAACATAAGGCTATTTTTATATTTAAGCGTAAATATAACGAAAATTTTCCCATTTTTTGTGAATCGGTAAGTATAAATAACTGTAACTTACTAACAATTCGAAAAAATTGTAAACGCACTTCATATTGTTTTCTTTTTTGCACTAAAATTGCTAATAGTATGGTAAAACTTTATCCTGCTATGTACAACAAGTTCAAACAATACATAAAAATAAAATAAAGAAACAACACTCTTTATTTAAATAAAAGCCCGAAACAGTGTTGTTAGTCTAGCATATAATATGCTAGATCTGGCTGATTTCAAAGTGGTAAAGCTTATAAATTTGGGCATTGGCTTATAACTTATATTTTAGTATATTTTTATTCTTGAACAGTATATATTTTTTTTGAAGAATTGGATATTTTTTTCAGGGAAAACGTAAGAAAGTGTTGAACTTGATAAGAAGAGGAATGGAGTTGGCGACCTTTTTTTTTGTCACTACCTAAAAATGTCCCAAAAAATTCATATACTTTTGGCAATCATACTAAATAACATCAAAATTCATTCAATTTTTAACATTTTCTTCCAAATTTTTGTTTAGAATATCTTTAGCTTGATTTGGCATGTTTTCATTGTAAATGTAGCATATTTACGTGCTTCAAACCTGGCAGCACCGGCCCAAAATAAAAAAACTGATATGTTTTTCTTATATTTTGTGTTTTTTATTATAGTATTGTACTCATTGCATGTATTGCATGTATACTCATATCCAATAAATGGCGTTTTAGTGATGTGTTTTTATCGAAAGATGTATTTGTTTTAAAGTATCTGATAATCGATATCGAAACTAATTGCACATCAGCATTTTGTTGAAAAAAATAAGAAAATTAAAAAAATAGAGATTAAAATAGAAATTTTAATTTCGGAAAATGAATGAGAATAGTCAAATCTCCATACATGGAGTATGTCGCACATGTTTATCAAACGTTCAATGCGTTAAAGCTTATAATTTGTTTGTTATTCCTGGCCTGGCAAAAAAATTAAGTGTGTGCACTTTACTTACTGTGGAACAACAGGATGGATTTCCAAAGAATCTTTGCCCAACTTGCTATAGCCGGCTCAATGATTTACATGATTTTCAAAAGCAATGCGTGGACGCAGTGCAAAAGCTCAAGGATATGGTGGCCAACAACTGCATTAAAGATAACACAAATCCCTGTGACACCTTTGACTTGGTGAGTGATGCGCCGCATGATCCCTATGCGTTGGTAGACCATGATGAAGAACGCATCAATTTTGATCCGCTTTTAAATACAAAAGTAGAGGTAATGGAAAATGAGGACGATGTATTTAAAATGCTTGAAGTTGTGGACAAGGATTCAGACGACGCAGAAGATGCAGAATATGGAGAATATGCAGAAATGGGCGAGAATATATCTATTGATGACAGTGATGCCAAGAGTAGCGACTCGGAAGATGCTTTGCCACTCGCGCGCTTACGAACTACGAGGTCCACAAGGGCAAAGCTAACGACAAAGCCAACGACAAAGGCAACGGCAAAGCCTAGGACAAAGCCAGCGGCAAAGCCAACGGCAAAGTCAACGGAAAAGCCAGCGGCAAAACCAACGCCAAAGGATAAAAAGATCTTCTCCGATACTTCCTCTAGCTCTGAAGACGATGAAACAATCAAATCTAAAAATACAAAACGCAAAGGGGTTCCGCCCAGTGAGCGTCACCCTCGCCGCGACTACATTTGTCACATTTGTCATCAAAGATTTAAGAAGGATACTAGGTATGAGGAGCATATGAAACATCATAATGAAGAATTACCATTCCAGTGCTCAGTGGAAAGCTGTAAAAAAGGCTTCACGACTAATGCTGGTCTCAAACATCATGTAGACCATACCCATTCAGAACTTGTGGAGCAACACAAGTGCACAATAGAAGGTTGTGACAAAACATTTCCACGTATTCGAATGCTCACACATCACTTAAAAAAGATTCATAAAATTGCAAACCCCGATATACCTCGTAATCATCCCTGTACGGAATGTGAAAAAGTGTTCCGTTGTCCTACCGCACTTAAAAAGCATATGTATAAACACACTGGTGAGGAGCTGCCTATTTCGTGCAACATCTGTAACAAACGATTCCACATTAACAGTGAACTCCGAGATCATCTATTACGGCATGCCGGCGTTAAAAACCATGTGTGCCCTTACTGTGGTGTGGGAAAGACTACTAGACAGGAATGGAACAAGCACATATTGACGCACACCAGAGAAAAGCTATTCCAATGTGAACAATGCGATCATGCTACACACAACAAACAGGCTTTGACTAATCATGTCAGGGTGGTTCACATGAAAATTAAAAACTTTGCCTGTCAGCATTGTGGCAAAGCGTTTGGTAAATCCTATGCCTGTAAGCTTCATGAGAGGCTACATACAAGGGAAAATTGCAGCGAGTGCAAGATATGTGGCAAAACTTTCCTCTTTGAAAAAAGGTTGATTAAACATCTTAAGATTCATGAGAAACGGGAAATAGTTCCACCAACTGACGCTGATGCAACTGTTCAACCGGACGAAAAAAAAGTAAACCAGAATCCATCAGATGTAACCAATGACCCAATTGAAGAGAAATCAGGTGTATCGCCGTCTAAGCCAAGGGATCCACGTAGGGTTGAGCTCGTTGATATTTCTGTACTCGCTGGAACTAGTATCAATCCATTACCATCGGTTTCTAATCCGTTGGTGACACCAGAAAATCCCTCCAAACCAACAAATTCCAATAGAGTTCAACGTGTTGATATCTCACAGCTAGCGGGCACATCTGTCAATCCAATATCGTCTGTCTCTGTACCATCCTGGTCACCTCAGGCCACAAACTTTACCAAAAAGGAAGGTCAACACATTTGTCCACGTTGTGGTAAAGCATTCAGTCATATTGGCAGTATGAGAGTTCACTACAAAATAATACACGACAAGATCAAGGACTATGTTTGTAAATACTGTCCTAAGCGATTTGGCAAGGCCCAATACCTACGCCATCATGAATATACACACACGGGCGAAAGACCTTACGCCTGTAAAATGTGCGATAAAACTTTCAGTCATGAAGCATCCTTAAGGAAACACACGATGTCCCATAATAAACCACCAAAAACAAAAACCCCAAGACCAGTGTATAAATTGAAATCAGCTATCGAAAATAATTTTGCTGAGTACCGGGATCCAATCTCTGAGCGGGCAGCTGCTAGAGCTCAGTTGCTGGCGCAACAGCTGGAGGAGAGTGAGGCAAAGCGTCGGGAAGAGGATCAACTTCGTCAAATTCAGGAGGCTGCTTGTGAGCAACTTCAAGCCCTAGACAAATAAAAATTTATCTATGGTGAACTCCTCGAAATGTGCAACCAATTCCGAAACTGGTACAACCATTTATTAAACATTTTTTAAACTCCTAACATAGGATTATTATAATATAAAGTCTAACAGTAATGAAAACATATAATTTCCGCACATCTCAATTAATTTATTTACATTTAAACATTTATGATTTTTTTTCAAAAATATATATATTTTAGCACTTGACATTTATATCTTTAATAAAATGATATATGATAAAATAATATGTAATTTTTTTTTTATCTAACAAAGGTAGACCTAAGATCAGTAACAGAGGTATAAGATATGCTTCGTTACTCCAAATGGTAACTTACCATAGTAGTCAGAAAGCAAAGTGATTGGTCATTCTTAATGGCAATTCTACATATACGGTCTGCTGATAAGTGTGCTGCTAAATAAAATATTTGAACATTATATATAGTCTGTATATATAATTAATATACAAAATAAAAAGATAAAATTGCTTCATATATATGAACTATCGATACATAAATTGTTATCGCATTAAAAGCACATGTAACGAGTACGAGTACAAGTTGCGATTTGTATAAGTAAAGTATGTAACCGATAGATGAAGTGCTCGTTCCTTTTATGGACGCGTATACATAGTTTTTCTCAGCATAGATTTTCGTGGTTGTAAATTTATTTTTTATAAAGTGTAAAAAACATAATTCGAAATATATATAAAGCAAAATGAATGAAGGGAGTGAATACTCCATACACTCGATATGTCGAGTTTGCTTAAATAATTTACGAAATGATGCTGCATACGATTTATTTCTGGTCCCCGGTCTGGCCAAGAAATTATGTGTGTGCACTTCACTCTCTGTGGAACAACATGATGGATTTCCAAAAAACTTATGCACAACTTGTTACACGAAATTAGATGACTTACATAGTTTCCAGAAACAATGTGTTGACTCTGTGCAAAAGTTTCAGGATATGGTGGCAAATAATTATTTTCAATGTAATACTATTGCGGATATTAATCAAATTGATAATGTTGATGTGCTGCATGTTGCTGTACAGGATGGAGAAATGGAAGAAGATCGTATTAACTTTGATCCACTTTTAAATACAAAAATAGAGATAATTGAGAATGAAGAAGATGTATTCAAAATGCTGGAAGATGTTGACAAAGAAACCGATGAAGTTGAAAAAGTATCTTCCAGTGAGAGTGAGAATGAACATGATGATGACGATGGTGACTTTGAGGCAAATAGTAGCGAATCTGACGATGCTATGCCGCTTTCACGTTTACGTAGCACAAGGTCATCAAAGGCAAAGGCTAAAAAGAATACTGCGCGGCATGATGATGATGATGATGATTCCTCCTCTAGCTCTGATTCAGATGATAATGACGATGATGATGATGATGATGATGATAATAATAAACGTGTATCAAAACCAAAACGCAAACGCATTCCTGCTGCTGAGCGTCACCTGCATCGCTTAATTGAGTGTCATATATGTCATCAAAAATTCAAGAAGGCAATCCGATACGAGGAGCATATGAAGCATCACAATGATCTATTACCATTCCAATGTACAATCGAGAGTTGTAAAAAGGGCTTTACAACGGCTGGTGGATTGCGACTCCATATGGATCATGCACATTCTGAATTCTCTGAAGTTCATGCCTGCACTGTCGAAGGATGTGACAAGACATTTCCAAGATCTGTTTTACTTACTTTCCATATGAAAAAAGTGCATAAAATTGCCAAACCCGATACACGTCATCATCCCTGCACGGAATGTGAGAAAGTTTTCCGTTGTCCAACAGCACTTAAGAAACATATGTATAAACACACTGGCGAGGAATTACCTTATGCATGCGAAATTTGTGGTAAACGTTTCCACATCCATAGCGTCCTAAGGGATCATCTTCTGCGACATGCTGGCGTGAAGAATCATGTTTGTCCATATTGCGGTGTAGGAAAGACAACTAGACAGGAATGGAACAAGCACATATTAACGCATACCAGGGAGAAGCAGTTTCAGTGTCGTCAATGCGATCATGCCTCCCACAACAAGCAGGCCTTGTCGAACCACGTTAAAGTAGTTCACATGAAAATCAAGAATTTTGCCTGTCAGTATTGTGGTAAGACCTTTGGGAAATCCCACGCCTGTAAGATCCATGAAAGGCTTCACACTGGTGAGAATTGCTGTGAGTGCAAAATTTGTGGAAAGATCTTCCTTTTCGAAAAGAGATTGACCAAGCATTTACAAATTCATGAGAAACGTGAAATAGCTCCACCCACTGCAACCACAGGTCAACCACAAGGCGAAGGAGATGCACCACAGAACATACCAGCTGTAACCCAGGAAGTAACTGAGCCGGTTGATGTTAAACCTGTACCAGTGGTTCCGCCAAAACCGAAGAATTCCCATAGAGTTGAGCGTGTTGATATCTCTCAATTAGCGGGTACTTCTGTTAACCCCATATCATCAGTATCGGTGCCCTCTTGGTCGCCACAAGTCAATTTCACAAAGAAAGAGGGCCAACATATTTGTCCGGGCTGCGGTCGAGGCTTCAATCATATTGGAAATATGAAACTCCATTATAAGATTATTCATGAAAAGGTTAAAGATTTTGCATGTCGCTACTGTCCCAAGCGGTTTGCCAAGGCTCAATATCTTCGAAACCACGAATATATCCATACAGGTGAGAAGCCATTTGAATGCAAAATATGTGGCAAACATTTCCGTCAGGAGCAGGTATTAAAGACGCATTTAAAGGTGCACGACAAACCCCCAAAACCCCCAAAGGCACCAAAACCTCCAAAGCCATCTGTTAGCAAGGCAAAAGGTTTAAAAGTGGAGCTTAATAAAAAGCAACCAAAGATTTTCGATGAATACCAAGATCCTGCTGCTGAACGTGCAGCTGCTACAGCTGCGTTGCTTGCCCAACAACTGGAAGAGAATGAGGCGAAACGACAGGCTGAAGAAAAGGCACGCAAGATTCAAGAAGCAGCATGCGAACAACTAAATCGACTAGAAAAACAGATTCAAAACGAGAAAGGTTCATATGATAGTTATTATGGTCAAAAGGCTGAAGCTGATGGTACTAGCCTCGATGCACTTAAATTGGATCACGTTTAATACCATAATTAATTATTCATCACATTTGACGCATCTTTTACGCGTATAAGCTATTTTTTTTATGTTGTAAACAGCTGTCCCAGTCGTTTTAAGAATCTTTTTAAACTTTGTGCAAGTCTCTTTTATGGAAATATGTGTATATATATATATATATATTTATATATATATATATAGTATATATATATATATATATGTTTCATATATGTATCCGCAATGATTTCAATTATTAAACTATAATTTAATTATTGTATGTTTTGTATTGCATATTTAATATATAACAAAAATATATAAAAATATTGTTTAGCACGGATCGGATATATATATATGACAATTATCCATTAATACAAATCCTAATTAAAAAAAAAAGAAAATATATGTATTATTATAACATGGATTTATGGATTATAGTAAAATTAGAGAAAGAAAGAAAAAGCAAAACTTAAAATAACATTACCCCCACATGTGTGGATCCGTACGCGTAAACATATATGAAATCCATTGAAGTCACCTTGGACATGGATAAGAAAAGGACTTGGCATAGGGTACAGGCTAAGGTTGTGCTTACACAACACGCAGAAGCTTGGACAGAGGAGTCGAAAAATATGGATAAGATATCCGTCTATAAATATATATATTTATATATATAATTTATATATATAAGCCTAACTAATTGTATAAGAAAATATACATATGTACGTGTAAAAAGTTCGAGGCGTTTTTGCGGGATGGTGGCAATTAAAGATAAATTAGATACATTTGTTGGAATGGCGAAATATTATTCATAATAATGGAGCATATTTGGATTAAATAAATAATTTTCATACTTAATTTGAAATTTACTAAAACAGTTGAATATATATATGTATATGTATATATATATATATATATATATATATATATATATATATATATGAGTGAGTGTGTTTCTACTCTATATTGAAAACTAAACCTTTGTTCTCTATTAGAAGTGCTAATTAACACTGATATTCGATTTAATGAACAAGCTAACTATAATTTCTTTTTTAAATATCATATAGTGCTTACACGATGTTACGTCTACAATATTGATTGATTATTTATGTTTTATATAAATAGGAAAAAATAATTAAATTGGCATGTGTATCAGTAATAATAATCAGAAGAGAAAAGAAGCCCTGGTTAATTCACATTTCTTTTAAAAATACAATTTACTGAAATATAAGAGCACTGTTCCCAGCTAATACACAAGTTGAAATTTTGTGTGAAATAATTGCGATATAGCTTTTAGGAATAGGTTTTTCCAGTATTTTCTTGAATTATGCATTCCAAGATATTTTAATTTAAGACTGAATGCCTATCTGAAGCTAATTTTACACTTGCAATTATATTAAAAAAAAAACATTTTCAATTAAATATAAATTCTAACATTTATTTATTATTAATATGTATTACATATTTATTTTTTAAAAAAAAATTTAAGTATAAATAATAGTTAGTTTATAGTTGTATTTAAGTAAATAGATTTTACTCTTAGCTTAATTTCGCCAAACAAAACAGTTGACACAACAATGATAACGTACTAATATAGCTTAGCACGCACACACACACGCAGTTGCACAAGTGCATGTGTTTGTATCTATCTAGCGGTGTGCAAATTGTCACTAAGCGCCTAAGAGCAGAGATATATCGATACCTGTTATAGTTACCGATAATTGGGTACTTGTATTTTTTTTCGTGACGCGTTTAGTTTATCTCCGCAATAATTTTTATTGAAATTATAAATTGGAAATATTTAAAAGGAATTGCGAAAATGAATGAAAGGAGTGAATACTCCGTGCACACATTATGCCGCATCATTTTGCAAATAATTCAAACAGATGCGGCATAATGTGTGCACATATTCACTCCTTTCATTCATTTTCGCAATTCCTTTTAAATATTTCCAATTTATAATTTCAATAAAAATTATTGCGAGATAAACTAAACGCGTCACGAAAAAAAATACAAGTACCCAATTATCGGTAACTATAACAGGTATCGATATATCTCTGCTCTTAGGCGCTTAGTGACAATTTGCACACCGCTAGATAGATACAAACACATGCACTTGTGCAACTGCGTGTGTGTGTGCGTGCTAAGCTATATTAGTACGTTATCATTGTTGTGTCAACTGTTTTGTTTGGCGAAATTAAGCTAAGAGTAAAATCTATTTACTTAAATACAACTATAAACTAACTATTATTTATACTTAAATTTTTTTTTAAAAAATAAATATGTAATACATATTAATAATAAATAAATGTTAGAATTTATATTTAATTGAAAATGTTTTTTTTTTAATATAATTGCAAGTGTAAAATTAGCTTCAGATAGGCATTCAGTCTTAAATTAAAATATCTTGGAATGCATAATTCAAGAAAATACTGGAAAAACCTATTCCTAAAAGCTATATCGCAATTATTTCACACAAAATTTCAACTTGTGTATTAGCTGGGAACAGTGCTCTTATATTTCAGTAAATTGTATTTTTAAAAGAAATGTGAATTAACCAGGGCTTCTTTTCTCTTCTGATTATTATTACTGATACACATGCCAATTAATTATTTTTTCCTATTTATATAAAACATAAATAATCAATCAATATTGTAGACGTAACATCGTGTAAGCATATATGATATTTAAAAAAGAAATTATAGTTAGCTTGTTCATTAAATCGAATATCAGTGTTAATTAGCACTTCTAATAGAGAACAAAGGTTTAGTTTTCAATATAAAACAATCACTATTCTAATTCTTTAATGCCACATCCCAAAGCTCGAACTTTTTACACGTAATATGTATATTTTCTTATACAATTAGTTAGGCTTATATATATAAATTATATATATAAATATATATATTTATAGACGGATATCTTATCCATATTTTTCGACTCCTCTGTCCTATGCCAAGTCCTTTTCTATCCATGTCCAAGGTGACTTCAATGATTTCATATATGTTTACGCGTACGGATCCACACATGTGGGGGTAATGTTATTTTAAGTTTTGCTTTTTCTTTCTTTCTCTAATTTTACTATAATCCATAAATCCATGTTATAATAATACATATATTTTCTTTTTTTTTTAATTAGGATTTGTATTAATGGATAATTGTCATATATATATATCCGATCCGTGCTAAACAATATTTTTATATATTTTTGTTATATATTAAATATGCAATACAAAACATACAATAATTAAATTATAGTTTAATAATTGAAATCATTGCGGATACATATATGAAACATATATATATATATATATAATATATATATATATATATATATATATATATATATACACATATTTCCATATCGATATTTCCAATATGATTGAAGCCTCGACCGCAGCCCGGACAAATATGTTGGCCCTCTTTCTTTGTGAAATTGACTTGTGGCGACCAAGAGGGCACCGATACTGATGATATGGGGTTAACAGAAGTACCCGCTAATTGAGAGATATCAACACGCTCAACTCTATGGGAATTCTTCGGTTTTGGCGGAACCACTGGTACAGGTTTAACATCAACCGGCTCAGTTACTTCCTGGGTTACAGCTGGTATGTTCTGTGGTGCATCTCCTTCGCCTTGTGGTTGACCTGTGGTTGCAGTGGGTGGAGCTATTTCACGTTTCTCATGAATTTGTAAATGCTTGGTCAATCTCTTTTCGAAAAGGAAGATCTTTCCACAAATTTTGCACTCACAGCAATTCTCACCAGTGTGAAGCCTTTCATGGATCTTACAGGCGTGGGATTTCCCAAAGGTCTTACCACAATACTGACAGGCAAAATTCTTGATTTTCATGTGAACTACTTTAACGTGGTTCGACAAGGCCTGCTTGTTGTGGGAGGCATGATCGCATTGACGACACTGAAACTGCTTCTCCCTGGTATGCGTTAATATGTGCTTGTTCCATTCCTGTCTAGTTGTCTTTCCTACACCGCAATATGGACAAACATGATTCTTCACGCCAGCATGTCGCAGAAGATGATCCCTTAGGACGCTATGGATGTGGAAACGTTTACCACAAATTTCGCATGCATAAGGTAATTCCTCGCCAGTGTGTTTATACATATGTTTCTTAAGTGCTGTTGGACAACGGAAAACTTTCTCACATTCCGTGCAGGGATGATGACGTGTATCGGGTTTGGCAATTTTATGCACTTTTTTCATATGGAAAGTAAGTAAAACAGATCTTGGAAATGTCTTGTCACATCCTTCGACAGTGCAGGCATGAACTTCAGAAAATTCAGAATGTGCATGATCCATATGGAGTCGCAATCCACCAGCCGTTGTAAAGCCCTTTTTACAACTCTCGATTGTACATTGGAATGGTAATAGATCATTGTGATGCTTCATATGCTCCTCGTATCGGATTGCCTTCTTGAATTTTTGATGACATATATGACACTCAATTAAGCGATGCAGGTGACGCTCAGCAGCAGGAATGCGTTTGCGTTTTGGTTTTGATACACGTTTATTATTATCATCATCATCATCATCATCATCGTCATTATCATCTGAATCAGAGCTAGAGGAGGAATCATCATCATCATCATCATGCCGCGCAGTATTCTTTTTAGCCTTTGCCTTTGATGACCTTGTGCTACGTAAACGTGAAAGCGGCATAGCATCGTCAGATTCGCTACTATTTGCCTCAAAGTCACCATCGTCATCATCATGTTCATTCTCACTCTCACTGGAAGATACTTTTTCAACTTCATCGGTTTCTTTGTCAACATCTTCCAGCATTTTGAATACATCTTCTTCATTCTCAATTATCTCTATTTTTGTATTTAAAAGTGGATCAAAGTTAATACGATCTTCTTCCATTTCTCCATCCTGTACAGCAACATGCAGCACATCAACATTATCAATTTGATTAATATCCGCAATAGTATTACATTGAAAATAATTATTTGCCACCATATCCTGAAACTTTTGCACAGAGTCAACACATTGTTTCTGGAAACTATGTAAGTCATCTAATTTCGTGTAACAAAAGTTGTGCATAAGTTTTTTGGAAATCCATCATGTTGTTCCACAGAGAAGTGAAGTGCACACACATAATTTCTTGGCCAGACCGGGGACCAGAAATAAATCGTATGCAGCATCATTTCGTAAATTATTTAAGCAAACTCGACACATGGAGTGTATGAGGAGTATTACACTCCCTTCATTCATTTTGCTTTATATATATTTCGAATTATGTTTTTTACACTTTATAAAAAATAAATTTACCGAGCCAGCGAAAATCTATGCTGAGAAAAACTATGTATACGCGTCCATAAAAGGAACGAGCACTTCATCTATCGGTTACATACTTTACTTATACAAATCGCAACTTGTACTCGTACTCGTTACATGTGCTTTTAATGCGATAACAATTTATGTATCGATAGTTCATATATATGAAGCAATTTTATCTTTTTATTTTGTATATTAATTATATATACAGACTATATATAATGTTCAAATATTTTATTTAGCAGCACACTTATCAGCAGACCGTATATG
>JBAMBS010002327.1:0-72560 GCA_037044455.1 Zygothrica quintamaculata
TAGGTAAAAGTTGCCTGGTGTTAAGGCACTTCTTTTAAAGCTTTAAAAGGCTTTAATAAAATATGTATAATATATTTTGACAGACATTAAGTGTTAAGTATTATGATTTAATAATTTTTTTATAAATTAGTTAAGCTTAAGTGTGCTTAAGAACAACCTTCAAGCTTATATTCATGTTTTTATGTAAAATAAATATTATTATTTATTATCCTGTATCGACTATAAATTGAAGATACATTACTAACTACAACGGTACATTTAGCGTTTTTTAAAATTATGAAAAACTATTTATTTTATTATGTCATTGTTATTAATATTGTCAAATAATTTAGACTTATGACCGTCTAATTCAGGCCATTCAATAACTCTTCGGTGGTTTAACTACAATAGGGCCAATTATCATGTTCTTGTGGATCCTTAGAGGTTCGGTATGTCTGCTGGTATGCCGATTTACTTAAGATTTCATGGAATCTAGCTTAGGGTCCCGGTGCAGTGTCGACTATAAAAGAGAGAGAGAGGTTGACTTAAATCTAAGCCCCATAATTCCTGATAGGCACTTTAATGAAAGTGCAAAGTCGCCTTGGTACTCAAAGATGCTGCATAGAATCCATTTTGAATTTAAGATTAATCAGCAAGATTAAAGTCAGCTTCGTTAGAGCCTTGTACATTAATAGATAGAGTTACATGGGCCATTCGTTGAGTAAAATTCATTAAAAACTGTGGAATTTACTTTTTTACAGGAGCTTTAAGAATAAAAAGCTTTAATTTTTTAAATCATGTTGTGAAACTGAAAAATTTCAATCGAAAATGTACCCACAAACATCTGGGTTACAGTTTAATAGGACCCCACCTCAGATACCATACAAGAGTTTATTGATTTTTTTTTTGGTGTATTTTTGTGTATTCATATGGGAAAAGTTCAGATTTTTGTGTAGGGTATTTTGTTATTCTACTTGTTTTGGGTTGAAGTTTATATGGAAGTACAAAAATGAATCCACATAATTGGTTTTACTTATATGAAAGGGAAAATTTCAATTATTTTAAAATTGATGTGAATATTTTTTATGCTGACATAACCGCAAAATTGCTGGTAACAAACAGTAACAGTAGTAAGAACCAGAAAAAGTTAAACAAAGCCAATTAAGTGTATTTTTGAATTTATTGTTATTGACAATTTGTAGAATGCAGTTCACAGTGTGTCTTGTTTATACTGTTAGTACGCATGAATGGAGAGTCTATTGTAGCGATTGCAATATATAGATATATATAAATATATATATATATATATATATATATATATATATATTCCGTTTTTTTTTTTTTTTTTGGCATTTGTTATGTAAAATAGATGAATGGTGCCAGAATTGTAAAGCAGTTGCTGTTCCACCCTTGTAGGCAATTCTTCACGGTATGCGCCACGCAGCGTATACTTAATTTCATGCTGCACAGTGGGGCGCTATCGAAGGAGTGATAGAAATTTTCCATTCTATTCTGAAAGCAGTTTACCTTGGTAAGTTTGGCAGCAACTCAAAGAGGTGAATTGCTTTGATAAACACCTCAGTAGAAGCAGTCACCGGATGCTGTTGGCTGTTATATCCTGTCAAGGACAATGCCTCAATACCTCAAACGATAAAACTGCAAGGCAACGAAACAGATAGCACTCTTAGCTAGATAGCTACCACCACATACCCACAAAGATGTAAGCAGCTTTTCTTTTGTTATATGAAAAACGTCTTATGGATCTGAAGGTAGATAAGAGGGCGTGGTCGATGCTACTGCTGCTGTTACTGTTGTTACTGCTGTTACTGCTGTTACTGTCATGACAACCACCACAAAAAAGGACGAACTTGGATATGATTCCACGCTCAAGTAAAGTTTACAAAGGACTTCTAAGTTTATTTTTAAAATCAAATTTCTTTCACTCTCATTCATGCTTCATGTTAAAACTTGAAAGGTTTTGCTTTCATTAATTTCTATGCCTTGTTTTAGATCCTAAAGCTCATCTCTCTCTCTTTCTCTCTCTCTCTCTCACTTTCCCTCTCTCTGACTCTCTATTTCATTGAATGCAACAAAATTTATGACTCGTTGACCACTTAAGGCTTATCCTTGTGCTCTGCTTAATATCCTGTTGATCGTTTGCTTTTTAATATCTTTGCTTTTTCAACGCCTACTCGTAAGAAAAATCCAATCAAATTTAATAATTGTTTTTTCTTACCATCAAGTATAAGCCCTCTCTCTCTGAATGATACACATAAGGCATTCACATAATATCAACATAAATTGACATAAAGAGACAAAAAGAGAAAAAAAAGGAAAATAAACAAATGTGTCGTTATTTATAAGGAATATTTTTATATAAGAAATTTGGACACATTTATTGAATTTTTAAATGATGCTTCTGATTTTTACTTAAAAAAGAATCTAAATTGCAAAAATAAAATGCTAACTAATAATTTATTTATTATAATTTCTATTTTAAAATAGTTTTTTTTTTTTAAGTGCAAAATGTAAACTTTAATTTACTATTAAAATTTCAATTTAAAACTGTCTGAGTTATTTATAACTTTTGAAGTCAAGAACCAACCTAATCATATTGGTAAATTATACATTGAATTTCTTCTGAAAATAAATTAATTGGCTCTCAATTCAGTTGAATTTATTGCTTGCTGTTATCCTTGTGTGCATACACAGAACACTAAGATCCTTTCATGTCCGTTGTAACGGTAACGCCTATGAGCCCTTAATAAATGCCAACTTATTATACGCTTTGGTCTTACTATCATGGATGAGCTATCACCATTGAGCTAGCGCATTGACCTAAGGGATGGCCCAAAGTGTGAAATTGTTAAAGTGGTTTGCTAATCAGACAAGGTCGTTCTTTGGCCTTTGTGCACCGTACAGTGAGCACACATGACACGAAAATGCTTTGCCGATTGTTTTGATTAATTAGCAAAATATGCGGTTGAGCAAGCAGACGATAGAAGCAGAAGGACAAAGCAAAGGATCAAAACATGTTGTACTAGCATGATGGAGTTAATTACTTTTAGCCATTCAGTTGGATTGACATCAATGTAAGAGTTTTTTTTGTTCGTATTTCTAAAACATTATTTATCTATTGTCTGGCATGTAAGCTATCCATTCTCTATCATTATTATGGTTTATTTTTAATCACGTTAAACTCGATGAAGTCAGCGAAACATATTAAATTACCAAATAGAAACAGCTTTAATCTAAGTGCATTTAAACATTAAGATCGGTAAAAGTATTTTAAGAGTTACAATTTTTATTTGATTTCTAAAGAGCTTTAAAAACTGCAGTAATATCTATAGAAAATGCTACTATATTTAAGGCTTAATGCCTTAAAGCCAATAAAACTTTTACTCCGTTTGCTTTTTAGAAGCAGCTGCTACTAGTTAAAGTATGTAACAATTAGTTCGATGCACCTTCAACCCTATAGAGTATATATATTCTTGATCAAAATCACTAGTAGACACGATACAGACCTGTTCATTTTCTGCCTATCCGCCTATCCTTTATTTATGTTTCCTTCTCTTTATATGCGTTTGTCTGCGTACAATAGTTCAAACAGTGTGTGTCCTAGTATGTGTATGTAGGTGTTTAAGTGTGGCATGGTGGTTGGATATTGATGATTTTGATTTTAAATGAATCCCTGTCAAATTTAAGATTTGGCTTGGCCATTATCCGTTTAAGTTTCAGTTCAAATTAAGTAACCGATTCTGAATCTTTTGCACACGCGCGCACTCAAGACAACAGCCAATAAAAACAAGTATTAAAACTCTAGACAAGTGTTTTCGTTCTACAGATACCCTTTAAAAACCTAACAAAACAATGTGAAAGATACATTTTTGTGCTCAATTCAGTGAGTTAAAGAATTTAGTTATGAATGGGAGTAAAGCAAATTAAAAGAATATTTATTAAAAGTATTATATATAGAGCCATAGATTATATTATATTATATATATAGATTATTATTGAACATCTCTAATATGAGCACTTTAGGGTCATAAGGAGTAGAAATTGACTGGGTAACTTTTAGTCGCAATTTCTGTTGCTTTGCATATAAATGCCAGTTATTTGATGCTACCTTTGTGCCAGTGGCAAATCAACAACAAACAAAGTCGGAAAAATCAATTTTTTAAACGGCTGAGCATATTATTTGTAAGTCTGTTGGACTATTAGATACGAAATAACCAATATATATATATATATATATATATATGTTAGATATATGAATATACAAATATATATATAAGTATACTGAGCACTATGTATATGAAAAGTATATGAAATATTGTTGCTTGCAGAGCTAAAACAAAATAAATATAAGATAAAAAGTGAGGAAAAAAACAAGGGGTACCTTAACAGTATACATAGATCCTTGTTGCTATACGTTTAGCTAAAAGTCCTTTTAAAGGCTGCTTGGCAACGAGAGTTCGTTATCAAAATCGAGTTATTGTTGCCTATCCTATACTCAATCAAGTGTAAACATTTTAATATACGTAATAATGGCGAAGGACCTTCGAGTAACAGTTGGAGGCATCTTCAGCTTTGGCTTGAATTGCGTTCATTTTTCAATTCATTTCCTTTTGATTTTTGTGAATTTATTCTCTTATTTTTTTTAGTCTTTTTGGTGTCTGACTGCTACAATTAAGCCAAAATGCAAGTATCTGTCGGAATTCATGTGACTGTTGCCAACGGCGTGAAAGGAAATGAAGTTGGGCATACAGGAACAATAAAATATTTTCCATACATATATATTCAGAATAGTTTAATAAGAGTTATGAATGATTGAAAATTGTAAAGTATAAAATATTAAAAGAGTTTTCCAATATATTGACAAATTATTTATCAGGATCAGAGCTGAACTTAAATATCATTCAGAAGTTAGTTTCATATACAATAAGTATTGAATTAAGATGAAGTTTAAAAACTTTAACTTAGGAAAAAAAATATAAAGAAAAACTTTTAGTTTATGAAAAGTTCGAAAAAGAAAATCAGATAAAAATATTCATTTCAGCAAAAAGTTGAGTTTAATTTAAAGTTTTCAACGTTGAATACCAACAGAACGAAACTATCTAATTTAATTAATTTAATTTGTCAACACGTTTGAGCACTTAGTGCCTATGACCGATAACCTGTCTGGTTCAAGTGAATTTCGTGTGGTTATTATTCTAGTAAATACAGGCTTGGCTCTTTCAGCTCTTTTAGCTCTTTTAGCTCTTTTAGCTATTTCAGCTCTTTCAATGTTCTGGCGTGTATAACTTGTCGCGACTGACAACTTTTACTTTCTGCCCGAGTTTCCATCAGCTGCGTTTACAGACTTTTCATCACTTTATTGCCAGTTCAGTGAACCTTCAGAGCGTTTAAATGTTGTTAGAGCCCAAGCCACAGCTACAGAGTGATGGGGTAGCTGGTGATAAAATCAACCCAGTTGAGCATATAACGTATACTTGAAGTAGCTCAGTTAATGATCCTGAAGTGCGTGGGACGCACGTGCCTGTCCATTGGCCATCAATCAGAGCGACAGGTAAACTCAAAAGTCTGCCGGGAAAGATAATACCTTGTGAACAACTGTGAAGGTCATACTCTAAAACTGGCAACAATCAATCAAGGCCATGGACTCCTTCTATTCAGTTTATTGCTGGTTTATGCTGGCACAGTGGCTATCCCAGTGTCTCTGCCTGTGTCTCTGCCTGTGGCTGTGCATGTGGCTGTGGCTGTGACTGTGGCTGGTTGTGCTTTTACTTTTGGTGCTAGTGGTACACACATCCTGCAGAATTCAATCAATTGATGTGCCCCATACAAGCAAATTTGAATTTCATATGAAGCCTATGACAAAATTGAATTTCGTAGCATTCGTATATGGTGTAGAGGGCGGGGCAGACAGCTGATAAATTGAAAACCATAGAAAATAGAAAATGATACGCAATATAAACAGTAAATAGCGAAATTTTTTGAATGGATTTGCATATTAAAGCCACAGAAGCCACCCAAATGAATTGTAACTAAATTTTTAACAATGGAGCACAACTTTCAAGTCCAACTTCAACAGAAATTGATTGAAATATCTCTACTGGAATACACACAAAAAGCCAATTCATGGATTATATCTACTTACTAGTTTTTATTTAAAAATAATCGATATGTGTTCTATATTCAGATTATTTGTAGCATAAATAAAATATATTTAGCCCTTTTGCCTTTAAAAAAAGGCTAAAAGGGAGCTAATGGAAATGTGCAAATCCAAAAGTATGTAACAGATAGAAATACTCATCTGAGACAAAATAATGTATATATATTATTGATAAGGACGACAAGAGGAGCCAAGCTAGCCATGACCGTATGTCTGTCTGTCCGTCCGTCAGTATGAACGCCTGATTCTCAGGGACTATAAGGGCTAGAGTAACCAAATTTAAAATCTAGATTTGTTACGCTATACGAGTTTGTTTTAAATTTTTGAATTTCCCCCCTGACCCCCGCAGTAAGCAAAACAAGATTTTTAAGCACTACTTTTCAATCGATTAAATTTATTTTTATTACACATAATAAATACACTATTCTTGATCTTCGTTGTAAATTTCGTTAATATTGAACAAATAACACGGTAGTTATACAAGATTAAGCATCGCATTATGAATCGTGGGAGGAGGGTGGCTAAAGAGCGCGTAAATTGGCTTAAAATGCGTGTAGAACTATATGTATGTGTGTATGGCTGTCTCTGTAGACAAATGGGCTATTGTTGTCAGGTATACTCGACTACAGAATTCTTATTTGTGTTCTTTTAAGTTATACAAATCTAAAGTGAACACTTAATAGTTTGGAGTAAATAACTTTTAGGTCTTTAACATAAATTTAACTAATTTACTATGATAATAATTATAATTTTAAGTTAATTATTCAACTATATTGAAATAGTTCCAATAGTTGATAGATTTCATTATTGCATTGAAATTAACTTTAAGTTTGTTGGGAAAAAAACAAAAATAATTCCAGATAAAATTGTTCCTAAATAAAACTGAATATACTAAGCCACAGTCTAGGTTATAACTCAACAAATATATATATATATATACAAACACTTTAAGAAAATTTTGAAAATGTGCCTGTAACCAAAATTTTTATAAACTAAATACACCCAATTTAGTAATATTTAATAGGCAAAAAGTGTAGAATGATAAACCCATTTTATGAATGAAATTTTTATGCGCTTCTGTGGTTATAGCCTTTCTATGTAGTCGTAGCTAGTCCTTTGGCTGTGGCGCACAAGTCCTTGGCTTCATTTGAATTAGGCGTTAATTCAAAGCAGGCACCCAAACGAGTAGTTAGCATTAGATAAACGTTGTTTTGAAGACTCGTCAGTGTATTTTTTTTTTACATTCAACCCGAACTTAACCACTGTCCTGGCAGCAACTTATATGAGAAAAAATAAAAAAAATCGTCAATGACCGCCGTTGGTCGACAGCCTTGAATCTGTGTTAAGCCAATGGCTATAAATCAAAGTGAAGTGTTTTTTCAAACCTGAGTGAATATAATTCCCTCGATTCTCAAATTTGAAATTTAGGGCCAACGAGTGCCTTTATATATTATATAAGACGTGGCAGGCATATCAAAGGAATCACAATCCCAATGCTTTAATCCTTTCATGGGCAGACGACACAACACTTGTTAATAAAATGCTCATATCCTTTTTAGATTTTTTGCCCTCGAAAAACGGATAAAGTGGAGTAATAGTTTTCTGCCAAAAATTTAAAAATCTCAAAACATCTGACACCCTATAAGGAATATATACTCTTGATCATGTGTGTGTATATTTGTGTATGTGGACAAAGGACTTTTTGTAGTAAGGTACACCCGACTAATGCTTTCTTACTTGTTTCAGTCTTTACACAATTTAAGTATCAGTTAAGCTTGTTGCGTGATTTTAAATCGTTGAATTGTTTGGCACCTAAGCTGTCAAATTTTCAAATATATATAAAGATTAAGCAATAAGAAAACACCAACAGCATTAGACGAAATCACAGTAAATAGAGCATCATGAACACAGTTCGACTACAGTCAGTTGAGTGTTTTCCCAGAAGGCAGTAGGGTTGCCATCTTTTAATTGCAAAATAGCAAGTATATTTAGAACAGAGACCATGGCAGACGCCAACTATTACAGAGGGCCAGCAACTTTCACTGGCTCATCAACTAAAACTCATACCTTAGTCTCTATAACAAGACACTACTATACAGTGCTCAGTGCTGAAACCTATGTGGACCTACGGCTCTGAGCTTTGCTGAAGCGCCAGCCACATCAACATTGATATCATACAAAGGGCTCAAACAAAAATTCTAAGAACTATCATCGAAGCACCATGATACGTTCAAAATGAAAATATCCAACATATGCATCTACCCGTCAGAGACACTATGGGCCAACATAAAGCAATTTACCACAACTAGCTCTTCTCTTCTTCGTTTAAAATATGTTGTAAATAATATTGATGGACTTGAATAAAATTGATTTAAAAAAAAAGAAAAAATAGTTGCATGAATCCAAATCAATCCATTATTATGGGCAAATTTAGTCCTCCGCCTGAAAATTTTCAAATAATGTATACATACGCATTGGCCTCAAAATTTTGATGATAAGCACAGTAAATTTCTTTTCTTCAACTGTACTAATTATAATGTACTTCACAATTATATAATACTGTTAAAAACAGTATGCTTGGCAACCCTTAACACTGTATTAATTTTCATTTTATTACTGATTGAAATAAAATCTGAGTCTGACAAGCAACTTGAAGTTGGTCTAAAAATATGCATTATAAAACTAATCTAGATTTTATATTTTTTTTACCTAAAAGTAGAACAATATAAACAGTTTATATAATATTCACATTGGAGAATATATGTATGTATTATAATATATATATATGTATGTAGTGGTGTTAGTGTACTTTAGCTTAGAGATTGCTGCAGTAAATTGTTAGTGTAACTGATTGAGAACAATGTAAAAGGAAAAAAAAAACTTTTTCCCCTTTGGTTTGTTGCATACACTTGCAGCAGCTAATATACTCTGTTAAGCTAATTTAATCTCTTACAGGGTATTATGGTATTGTGTATAGATAAATGAAAACTTTTGCGCAGCACTTTTAAAGAAAAACAGTTACAAAGGTTAATTTTCCGAGAAACACAAGCAAAGCGAACAGCGCATTTTAAGCAGTTGGGCAACTGTTGGCATACCCAGCGCATACAGGGTCAGATTGAGTTTATTTAGGCTAAAATACGGTTTCATAGCATATATAGCAAGTAAAATTAATTAAGTCAAAATAAAAAAAAATAAATAAAAAAAGTTTGTATTAAATTAGAAGTAGAGATGCTTTTTACGGCTGTCAATAAAATGCTTTTCTAACTTTCCTGTTAACATTTCTTGGCATTTAGATTTTTATTTGGCCAATGAATAAACATTTAAATCCCCAACTGCCTATTGTTGGCACTGATGAATCCAAAGGAAACGTATAATTTCTGCCAAGGCTATAAGTTTGACCAAAAATTTTCTTTTTACCTAATTGATGAACAGTCACCGTGCCAGACTTTATTTTATTAAACTTTATTTGAACTTGTACAATTTAATAAAAATAAACATTTCAATATATCTGCTGTTTACACTTACAATCTTAAAGGTTATTTCAATTTAGTAAGGATTTAATTATTGATGAAAATAAACTCAAATCAAGAATTATCTATTCTAAACGTGTTACCAAAGGCAAAGTCAAAGTATTTGCTGTACAAAAATCCTTATGTCTTATGGTCACGTGTTTCTATAGACAGACAATCAGACAATGCTCTGTCGGCTATTGCCCTATTGTCGATGTAGAATAGGTCAAGTATAAGCTTTATTATATACATTTGAAGCCATTTGAAATAGGTTCAGTATATACAAATATATAAACACATGGAAAAGGGCATAAATTTATTGCAGCAAAGCGAAGCCTCCAGAAAGGAAAGTCACTTGGTTGTGTGATGCTGATACAGCATTCGCTTAATACGGTACAATTCCCTACTTAAGTGCTGTACAAATTTGCAAATTCCACAAATTGCTCTCTAATAAAAGGCACACAACATGAAATTATTAGATATAACGCTGTCATAGATACAAGGCTTACCCGACGGCCAACAACAATATTCTCGGCATTTGGCCAAGACCCAGCAGCAATACACTGAATATACCCAACAAAACCAACATATATATATATATATATATATATATATATGTATAGCACAGTAAACACCCAACCTAAAGTAACCGACAATAACGCGACCCATTTTGCATGGTTTGCAATTAAAACGAGCCACATAAATGGAAAAACAATGTAGTCTATGCTGGAAGCATTAAACGGCACCAATATATACGGGAGAAACACCATTGTGGCATGCCGCAAGCGTTTCAATTGCGTTTTGAATACACACTGTTCACATGGAGACTTCGCTTGGGTTGGCTTGGGAAGGGTTGGGTTAGATTGGGTTAGGTAAAAGGATAGCTTCTATGCAACAAACAATAAAAATTAATAACAAAAATTTTGTTGAATGCCCACTAGCTAGTGAAAGTAGAAGTTGGTAATTTGTAGGCTTTAACATAACTTTCCATATAACGTATATTAGAAATGAAAACTAGGTAACCAAACAGCAAATAGCATAAGGTATGTTTAGTGCATAGAAATAACTAACTGTTAATAACAATGCCAGTTATTTTTGGTGTATAAAATCATAAATAAACTTCTATAGCCAAAATATATATATATATATATAAAATAAATGAATGAGAAGAGAGGAGAGGAGAAAGAATTATTGTATTTGTTTGCATGCTTATTTTGCTCTTTGTAAGATTTATGCGGCGCTTGGGAAAGTTATGAAAATGCTTTTAACAAGAAAACATATTGAAATTCTCAGACATGCCAATTGCCAAATTACTTATAAAGAGCACAATGTCGGGTTGCTGTCAAAGCAAAATTTATACTTATATCATTTTGTTGCAAAAAGCCAACTGATAATAATAACAAAGAGGTCTTAACCAAGATCAACAAAAACCAAACTAAATGCCTTGTTGAATGGCAATAAAAATTAAGAAAAATAAATCGCAAAGTCCATGAGATTGCGATTACACACGCAAAATATTTTAATTGCGCATATGGCATGGAGGCCACGTCCAAGTTGAATTATTTTGTTGGACATTAAGCAAATGTGTCAAAGGCTACAGAACAATAAAAACGTTTTGCCGCCAATTTATTTATGTCGATTTCGATTTCGATTCATTTTATTTGGTTCTTTTTTTTTTTGCCCGTTTTATTGCGCAAAATGTCGAAAAACGCCTTGGATTAACTCCTGACTCTTGCTACAAACTCCATACTACGGACTACAGACTACAGACTACGGACTACGAACTCACCCACGTCAGACGTCGATATGCGATTTGGACACGCACCATTTACCGGCTAAAGTCAACACTGTCAACCAAAGGAGCAAAAAGGATGGCTACAAGTTTATGGAAGCTAGCACGACTGTAGACAACCTCACTTTATCCATATCGAAATATATGTATATACTTAAAGAGTTTCTCTTCAACTTTAAGTCTACGTACGTCAAGTTTGTGCTTAAATTTCACTTTCATTTTTTTTTGTAAGTTCTTCAACTCTTAAATATTCTCTAACAGCAATATTAACGGTTAACAGTTAACAGTTTTGCTACACTGTTAATAGCAGAGAGTAGCATTATTTAAGCATTTGTTATTTTAGATAGCTAAACTTGATTGACATGTAATTTGTCGAAAAGTTTGCCATATTTTCTTCATGTGTAGTTTTTCTTTACCTTTTGCAAACTGACATTTCGAATTAAGTTGATGTTTTCAGAGTGGCAACGCCTTGAAATCACTTTATATATTATACAATAAGAATAAACCAATATGTTCCATCTGGCCTAGTAGCCTGAGTAGCCTGAGTAGGCTGAGTAGGCTGAGTAGGTTGAGTAGGCCGAGTAGGCTGAGTAGGCTGAGCAGTATAAAAGGATTGAAGATACCTTTACTTTGATACGCTTTGATTTTGGACACACCCGTGTTGTGGTATAGAAAATGTTATCAGATTTCATTTGAATTGTTTTGGAAGGTGGCCTACTGCCCATCCATATTGTCCATTCACAAAATGGTTAAATTTTGCATACGCTTAACTGAGATTTCGATTGCTCGGCTTGTTAATGCCCGGCAAAGGAATTTGACATGTTTGACAAGCTGTCGCTCTTGTGCATTATTGAAAAGGGTTGAATGCGACTAATCAGTTGCTTCCCGGTTGATTGTGGCTTCAGCTATGCGACAATCAAATTGACAGCTTGTAGACATAAGCCAAGGGATTGAAATATTCCAATATTGTTGATTGAATAGCACAATCAAAGCATTTCTAATTAACCAAACTAGTTTCGGCCTAAATCACAGCATAGTTGCATTACTTATGAGACAAATGTTTTGTAGAATGTTTATCTATTTGATTACTATATTATTAAATCATTAAATTCACTTCTTCTCTAATATATTTATATAAATTATACTTATAATTGCTTATTATTTTATTCAACCTATTCAATATACTATTTTTGTACTATTCTTTTTTTCATTTCTAATAATAATTTGGGGATGTGGCAAGTTGCTGGCAAAACATTTCCGGACAGATATTGCACAGATGGTGTTTCACAATTAAGCACGCATTTTTATTATAGCAACGCACTTATGTTACTTGTCCACACCTTTGCATTATCTACCATGCGCAATCCCCCAGAAGCAGCAGTTGGCTAGCTGCCAGGTCACCACCACCCAGATGGGCACGTGGTCCAGACTCTGACACTTGTGCGTCTGTGCTATAATTATGCACAGCTCTGGAAGGCTCCCACTTAAAGTTTATGTAAGTAACTACAGATAACAACAACAACAACAACAACAACAACAACAACAGAAATCGGACAGCTATGTCTATGTGTGTATATATATATATTTGTATATATTTGTCTGTCTTATACTCGTCTCATAATCAAAATGTCGCCCGTGACGTTATTTGCATTGCTTTACATAAGACTAAGAAGACGACAACAACAACAACAACAACAACAACAACAACAACGACAACGACAACGGCGATGACGATGACGATGACGATGACGACAACGTGAATAGAAGGAATAAGGACGCAAAAATAACAGACAATGAGATTTTGCAATGGCTGGCTGTCAGATAAGTGTATAATTAATTTCATTGAAACATAGCTAGAAACATGGTGCTTGCTCTCTTTCTCTCTCTCTCTTGCTTTCTCTCCCAGAGTAGGGATGAGAAGACTTTGGCTTGTCTGCCCAGTTGTCATGACATACAAGCAAGACAAATTATTGCGACAAGCACCGTTGCAAGTGTCAGTATCAGCAATTGGTAGAAAGTAAAATAAAACAAATACCAACATGCCAGTCGGGTCTGACCGACTATTAGAATACCTCCATGCTATTTTAAACATATAAATAGATAAGCACACACACACACACACATTAAAACTTTACATTGTGTTATATACGAATGGAATTTCATTCAGATAATTCTGAAATTTAACACCTATTTCACTTGAATTGAAAAATTAAAGTTATGGCGTCAAAATGGAAATGAAATGAAATCATAACGGTTATTGACCCCAGTTCAGTATTTACATATTTTATGTGGTCGAGATATTTCCTTCTGACCTAAATCTGCACCACTGCCATTTTCGCTTATCATGAATTTTCTTTTTTGAAAAGATTTGTAGCTATAAATATCATCTATTAGTAGCCTGAAGCTCGGTTTATAAATAAATAAATCAGTGTTAAACAAAAAAATGGAGAGGACTTAAAAAATGCACTTTTAATTGTTATTATACAATTTGTGATGCTTTGTTTATTATTATGATTTTCTCTTTTCCGTTAACAAAGCCTGGCAAAAACACTCAATCGCATGGGGCACATGGTAAACGTGAATGGAAAATTGTCAGCTTTATGGCAGGCCAACAATTGTGCCTGGAACATCATTTATTTGATTGCTGTGACAAGCCGAAACAGCTCTGAATTTTACATATGAAATACATTTTTTTTACAACTTTTTTATATACTCTGTAAAGCTTTAAAGCGTTTTAAATATAACATTTTTTACCCCAAGAGGGAAAATTTTGGATATAACTTTGTTAGTCGACTACATAAAATATTGTTCGAAATAAAAACACATTTTTTTTATTATTACATAGTATAATATATATATTCCAAAGGTGGATAGAGTATCTTGCTGTCGGTTACAATTAGCAAGAGAATGCTTAGTTATTTATGCTGTTTTTTCTGCGATGAAACGGAATACGTAATTTTAAGTCAGAGCAAGTAATTTCATATTATGCTCTGCTATTTAACAATAAAGGGGGTTTATTTTTAAGATACGAGAAAATAATACACAACATTTCTTGAAAAGCAAAAGTAAACGCAAAATGGAAAATGTTTTCCCTTCTGATAATACTTTACATGGAAAATCTTTGGATTTAAGCAGAAGACAAAATATAACTAAATATATATTTAGCCCCTTTGCCTTTTTGTAAAAAAGAAACAAAGCGGAGCTATTGGAAATGTGCAAAATCCAAAAGTATGTAACACATAGAAATAATCATCGGAGACCCCATAAAGTATATATATTCTGAATCAGGACGACAAGACGAGTTCATCTAGCCCTGTCCGTCTGTCTGTCTGTCCGTCTGTCCGTCTCGTATGAACGCCTGTTTCTCAGAGACTATAAGAGCTACCAAACTTGAAATCTAGATTCGTTATGTTCGTAGGTTATATGAGTTTGTTTTTGATTTTTGAATTTCCTCCCCTGACCACCGCAAATCGAAAAAAACGATTATTAAGCTCAATTTTCAAGCGATCAAATTTATTTTTGGTACACATCATAACTAAACCATTCTTGATCGATGTTGTAAATCTAGGTAAGATTGATCAAAAATCTCGGAAGTTATAGATCATCAAAAGTGGCGTTTTGGGCCCCGGGGGGGTAATGTAGTGCACGCAAAATAAGAGCTAGAGTAACGAAATTTGGAACGTAGATTTGTTATGTTTGTACGCTATACGACTTTGTTTTAAATTTTCGAATTTCCTCCCCTGACCCCCGCAATTTGAAAAAATCGATTATAAGGTACAATTTTTAACCGATCAGATTTCTTTTTCGCACACATATTAAGTACACCATTTTTCATCTACATTGTAAATTTCATTAAAATTGAACAATAAACACGGAAGTTATACAACATTAAGTACCGCGCTATAGAGCGTGGGGGGCTAAAAGGTGCGCGCAATGGCTAAGTACGTGCAGAACTGTGTGTATGTATGAGTATGTGTGTTTATGGCTGTATATGTAGGCAAAGGGGCTCTCGTAGTCGGGTACACTCGACTACAGACTTCTTACTTGTTATATATTAAAATGTGAAAATTTAGTAATGTTTTAAAATGAGAATTAAATTTAAATTCATTAAATATTAACCGAATTGGATTAGTGTTCGTGTTAATTGTATTCTTTGCTGTATTCAAATTAATGTATATTTAATTGCTGAAAAGTTAAAGTAATATAAGTTAATTGCAAATATAATTAATTATAAATGAGTGAAATTTATAAAATATATTATTAATCTGAGATTAAATAAATGTAATGTTTGTTTGTTTAATAAGTTGCTAAATATAAGAAATTTAAAGGGGAAAAATGTCTCATTTTATTACAATTTCATACAATATAGAATATTAATATAAATATATATAGCTCCAAGAGCATGGCTCCTAAGCAGAGTAGGATTCCTTGGTGTGTACCTACAGGCAGTATGCGCCGATTAAAAATGCTTCCAAGAATAATTGCAGCTTATTTTGGATCGCCATTTTACTATGAATTGCCATACAAGCATGTTTAAATAAACTCTGTTATTTAAGATTTCCACAGGCAAAAAAGTTTCCCTCTCCAATAGGCTGACATTATAGGATAAGCCTGGGAACCCCTTCTTTAAGTCTATAACATTGCTGCCTAACGTATTTTAAGGATCATCAGAGTTGCTTAGGGTTACATACTAAAAAGTCTCTCTAGCTGCACGGGATAGTCGATCGGAATACTCCTAATCAAGCAGTACCATCAATGAGATCCCATAAAATCTGGAGTATCCATAGCGCATCTGTAAGACATCCCATAATATCTTGATTATTCAAAGAGTAACTAGTAACCAGCAGAAAAGTTACTACATGAATATATTTTCATTCCAATCGGGATATTATTTAAGTAATAAATAATTGAATAATTAATTAAAAAATTAAACTCTATGAAATATTATTATTACTGTTACTATATACATTATTTAAATCGTATATTTGATTTCTATTATTTCGACCCCTAAACACTAATCATCTTTGTTAGCTAATCCAAAGTTTTAGCTTATATTTAGTCACACAAATCATATTACTGTTGAAAATTTATTTAAATTATCTACTTAGATAGCAATAAGCAATAAATCTAGAATTAAAATAAAATATTATTTTTTTAATTGAAGTGAATACTATATAAATATCTTGTCAATTTAATGTGACATTTCTTTGTGTTATTTGTATGAAATAATATTATTTATATAAAGGAGTTTAAATAAACTAATTTTAATTAAAATACAATTATTTACAATTTGTAGTAAATTAAATAACATTTTCGAATGTAAATCTAACTGACCTAAATCGAATCCAATACCAAAACAAATAAACAAATGAGCAAATTCTGGCCAATAGTATAATACTAGCCCCGATCCATATTGGATCAAGTAGCATTGCTGCTACCTTTTATGTAAATGGAATACGATTGGGCAGGACGTTAATTAAGCATAAAACAGGATTCTAATGTGCAGCCGCAGTAAAGGAGAATACTTAAACTGAAAGCTTGACCTCAGACAATCAAGCCTTTGGCATCTTCATGTACCGTTTGCATAGGAAATGAGCTTGATAATGTTAACATGCCCGGAGCATGGGGAGATGTAGTTAAGCCTATTCAGGTATACTAATTTGATATTGTGGTACTGCACCTGGGGCTAACTCTCTACTAAATAAATTTATAATAAGCACAGCATGATTACATATTGTTGCATCAAGGAAATAAAGGACAACTGGGAAAATTTATGGCATACCTCAATGCACTGCCATAATGTAAATTAAGTGACAAAGTTAACCACATCAAACATAACCAGTGCTGAACTATCTCAAAGTGTATATTGAACTGTACATAAGAGAAACTACAGTTTATATCTCTTAAAACATATATATATATATATATATATATATATATAAATATTTGTGATTTAATAGACACAGATTACATTATTACTCATAATAATATTTATACAAGTATAAGGTACGATGCGCCTTGGGATTTTGCAGTCTGTGTGTCTGTGCGTCCTTGAGTTGGGCATAGACCGCATCATTTTCACTCAATTCGCTAACTTGACATTTGAACTGTGAACTCGATGCTAACATTTGGTAAAGGAGAAACAGTAGCTAACAATAAACAGCAACAACAACAACAACAACAACAACAAGTGACCCTTCGGCATTGTTAGGGCATAACTTGTAAATGTCTCAACATAAAATCAGGGAATAAACTGTTATATGCAGGCCTTGACAATAACCGAAAAGCAGAAACTCAACAACTAAAAATACTCTACTGAAATAGTATAACCAACTATAATAAGTCCTTATCTCTTATTAAACATTGTTAAGGTAGGGTATAGTACTAACTCCAAGATAGAGGAGAAAGTGATAGATTAACAGATATATAGATAACACCCAGTTCTAGTCATAGTTACCTATACATACCTCTACTTACTTCCATAAACTTAATACACCTGATTAATCCACTTTCATTGAAGTAAAGGTAACATAAGTGAATCAGAAACAGCTGACTGCTAAGCGGTCGTGTAAGACAATCTGGGACCTCAAAAACAACTCGTATCCACAACCAGAACAAGCTGAGCCCAAGCCAAACGTAGCTGACTTCACAGTCATCTCGACTATACAACATGCTATTGTATAAGCCCAGACACAATTGGGCCAAGTTAAAGGAAGCTTTTGAGTTAGTGAATAGTACTGTATGGTACTGCCAGCATATGGCCAAGAAGAAACAAACAAGTTTTCAAATCAAACTTGTTTAGCCCTGCCGATCAATGTCCTGGACAAAGGAAGCTGCCGACTTTTTTTAGCTACTTGTAAAAATATTTAACAAAAAATGCTGCTTGTGTGCTCACTTGCATTATATGTTTCGATTTATATAAAAATTGCCCAGGGCCAAGAAAAACGAGTCGAGCTAAGCGTCTTCTGAAAAATAATGAGAATCATGCTGCGTCGACATCAACTGCGACTGCGACGTCAACGTCAACGGCGACGCCTTGATAAATTTACTTAAAAATTTATAAGGGGCAACAGTTGTTGGTGCCATTAAAGCCTTAGGCAATATATTTTCTTGGGTCATGTGTTTTTCTATATATATACATTTATATATATATATACACTGATATGAATACAAGTATATATAGAGCAAGCGTAGGTGTGTCTTTGTCAAGTATAGAAACCTGAATAGGCTGCTAGACGATTCCTTTTATAAGTCTTTATAATAACATATTGCTAATGTATAATAACAGAGTTTCAGGTTACTGACATTTAGCAAAGATGAAAATAATATCCTACAGACAGATTTAACCTGTTAACAGGTTATTTACATAAAATTTCCAAGGGCAAAAAATATAAATATAGATATTTGAGAAAACTCACTGAAAAAGGTAATAAAGATAGATTGTGATTTTACAGTTCAATAGATTATTTTTGATATAATATATAAGGTAAATATATAGGGTATATAAATGCCATAGACACCAAACAGAATACGTATGTCTATTATGGATAGATCAAACTTATTTGGAATCATGACTAGAATATAAGGTTAAAGCATAAGCAATTATCTTAAATACTGCAATACTAAAGTTAAGTTCCGGAACTATAGTTGAAACAAGCAAGCTTAGGAAATCAGAGTACATAAACACAATTCCTTGTGCCTAAACTATGAAGCCCTCACAGACCTGCAGCTGGCTTCAAAATGAGCTAATTGCATGCAGCTATTAGATGGCAAAAACATAAATATTTTGCCATATTGCAGTATCAACAGCTTGCAGGGACCACTTGACTTTGCATGATTGGAAACGAGGTTCTAGTTGCTGGGGTACCAATTGCCTGCCTCGTTATTGCCTCTTGGTACCTTTCGCTACAAGTGCTTTGTCCAGTTTGTGTTGCATACTTATTAGGGCCAAACGCAACAAAGTCGTCATCCAAACAACATTAAGAGTACAGTAGCACAGCAAATTGGGTTAATTACCAATGTGTATGACATTTGGCTATTTTGTTTATATAAGCTATAAGCCATAAGGTATACACAACAAGTTAACTCTAACGGCTTCATATACTATATACATATAATATATGGCACATCATCAGACGCTAGAAATTGCATAAACTCAATTGGCACATCGTCTACGCTATAAAAACAAATGTCATGGAAAAATTGTAAATTTATATGAACTTAGAACTCAGAACTCAGAACTCAATACTGAGAACTGAGAACTGAGAACTCAGAGCTACCCAGCTTAACCTTGGACGAGTTGAATAGATGTCGATTTATGGCATTTTTATGAAGTTAACGCCAGTCTGTTGGCAATTACTCGAACTTTGTGTTTTATTGCGGCTTTAAGTTCTGTCTCGTCTAAACTAAACCCTTCGACGGCGTTAAATCCATTTGGCAGTGTTTAGCCATTTTTTTATATACCCTTAAGATAGGTTTTGCTTTAACGATTTCTTCATAAAATAATGAAATTTTTTTCTAACTCAAATTGCTCGATAAGCTTACCATAAACAATTACCAACATATGTTTGCCTTATAGCCAGCTTACTGCTATTAAAATATCCAAAGTAGATATAATTTTCGATTGATATTAGAAACTTACGAAAGTTATATCAATCGATTCTTTATTGAATATCAATTAGTTTCATTAGAAACTGATGTAAAAAATAATATAAAATAATAAATTTGTTATTAGTTAAAATAAAGTTTGATTCTATTATAGTAAAGTTGTGTGGGATATTAATATATGATATTTTGTGAGTGTATACAGTGTTCGGTGCTAGGTTGCTTATTTTGCTTTAAGCTTTTTGTTGTACTTGATTTGATTCATGACCATAGTTAGCATGTCTGTGGGCTCTAGGCTTGGGGCTTATACTCACTGACGCAGTTCTCTCTCAGCCTCTCTGAGCCGGCTTCAGAATTTGTCTAAGTTGTCTGTACGAGGTCGTGTTACCAATATGTTTGCCTCAACAAAAACTGACAACTTGATGACTTAAGCGCACTGAAGCGTTGGACAACCAGAAAAATGTGATCCAGGCAATGGGCCAGAGAGACAACTAATCAAAATGCTGTGAAATGGAAGTTTTGTGGTTTTAGCCTCAGCTGATACTATAAGGTGAGCTTATGAGCTCCAGACAAAGTGTGACAGCAACTATATTGGATATTACAAGCTCTGTAATGGTTATATAAGCTAAATGGCAAGGCATCTGATGTTAAATCAAAATAAGTTCTATAATCTATATTAATTGAAAAGAAATTGCAATAATATATACTTAAAATTATATAAATACTTTTTTAACTAAATTTAATACTGAGCTGTAAGTATGTATATATCCATTGATGATTATTATAAACTTCGTTTTTGGAGTATTATATTTTGAGGCCATGATATGTTTTTATGTTTTTTCTTTAGCTTTACTTTATCGATTGCATATACTTATCGTATATGTATATATAATTTATATATTAAACAAAAATATGCTTAAATATATATTAATTTTATTATATTCTACTTTGTTTAAAGACGCAGTATAGAAACACTTTTACTGTGTTTAGGATTCAAACTAAAAACTTTAAAAATTAATTCAATCACACAACATATGCGCAGTGAAAGTGGTTTTCAGAATAAATTGTTTAATATTATGCTCAGTTGCTAAACAAATTCATTCATGTTCTATGCTCCCATCTGGTCTATAAAGATTCCAGTGTAGTCCTAAAGGAGCACACTCCAAAAATGAAAGTTCTACGCAGTCCTTTGTTGTTTGTTGGTTTAATATTATCAAACTTTTGCTTAAAATGTTAAAGCAAATATTAAGCGAAAACATTTAAACAGGCTGACTTTAAGAATTTTTTGACTCGTCCTAAATTCTGCCATGGAATATTGTATATTGTACTCCCAATAAAGTTGGTTTTGCCCCCACGCCTAAGCGTAATAGCATACAGGCCTGTTATTTTGTTATTTTGTGGGTTACTTTACACAAGGCATAGAAAATTAAGACTTCAGTGATTGCCAGGGGATCCCAAACGGAATTGGTAAGAGGGTTCAACATGCTACAGACTTAAACTAAGTTGATTTTTATTGATTGTAGTCAATAAGTACATCGCACCCTTGTTGCTGGCCAACTAAACACATCTGAGCAAAACAGGAGGTCGAAGAAGGAGATAAACAGGAGAAGGATGAGCATAGCATATGGTCTTGTAATAAGGATTCAGTTACGAAGAAGTTTTGAAAAGGTAAACAGGCTTATCACCGCATATTGCAGCCTTATTCAAATTAAAGTTGGCTTTTAGTCTAAAGTGCTGGCCTTAATGTTGGCCAAAATGCTGGCAATGATGCGTCACATTAGTATACTTTCGATATGCCGGGCACACAGTAAATATCTTGAGAAATCTTCAAGCTATTCACATGTCCAAAACAGAATTAAGCTAACCTTCAGTACAGAGTCTA
Organism: Zygothrica quintamaculata; assembly: GCA_037044455.1. Classification (NCBI taxonomy): domain Eukaryota; kingdom Metazoa; phylum Arthropoda; class Insecta; order Diptera; family Drosophilidae; genus Zygothrica; species Zygothrica quintamaculata. Next base: position 21,942 of record JBAMBS010002327.1, read on the forward strand.
TTAGCTATATTAGAAACTAATTTTCTTATCGAATGTTTGAATGTTCTGAATTAATATATGAATTATTTTATATATTATTCCTTCTGTGCAATTATTATTGATATTTCAATTTAAAAGTATATATATTAAATGAAGAGTATACAGAATTCATATATATTGCATTAATTTCAAATATTGTTTTTGCTATAGCAAAAAATCGAGATCAACAAAATCATAATAAAAGGGCCATAACGGCGCTGCCAAATGGAAAACATCCGGATAGAAAGATGTGGAATGAGATAACTTTAAAGAGGATGGGCAAAGGGGCAAGGAAAGAAAAAAATGCGGCAAACTGAATGTTGTTACACTGATACGCGGGGTATGAAAAGTATGTAGAGAAAATATGCCACCACTGTTAAAAAAAAGCATTACACTCTTCGAGTTTGATCGACTAGGAAATATCCTTGGCTCAAATCCCAAAATGATACTTTATTGTATGCATATACTTAACGCATTTATACACACATATTTACACACACTTTGGTCGCGTCTATATAAATATTTACACAGTAATAATATACCCGCTTAACGCAATTTTAATGAATTGAGGGTAAAATAAAAATACAAAATGTAAATGCAAACGGCAAACGGCAACCAAAACAAACGTTTAGATAACCACAACCACTGCGCGTCACAGACACACACACACACACACACACATACATTCACGCCGACTGGTTTGACAATAATGGCGTCGAAACCGGAAATAGACAAGTAAACCCCCTCAATGCCCGCACATCTTATGTTGGATATAATGGCGGCTTAAATGTGGCATGCGGCATGCGACATGCGACATGCGGTATATAGTTTTCTATGGCTTCTGTACCGTGCCACAAGTTCATTGCAAATAAAAATAAATATATTTTATATTATTCAGTCTTTGAATTAATGCAAAGGCCAATCTCTAAAAAAATGCGAATCAATTTTGAGTCTGCTCCATTCTGTCTCCCATCTGTTGTCGCACAGGGGGTTCACAAGGGAACCTCAAACAAATTGTTATGGATGCTCAGTGCTATTTAAATGACATCTTAATGCTAGCACAATTTATATAGAATGATAAGACGCAGAGGACGTCGAATTTTGTATAACAATAAAATATAATTGGCCTTATTGAATGTGAAAATTAATATAAATTAAAAGAGATAATCCTTAAGAATAATGTTTACTCTGTTGAAAGCCATTCAGATAATCAAATCATTGCATATATTCTATTTGTAAGCTTCTAGCTAATAACTCAGCTCAATTTACATACCTATAGTAAAGCAGAACAATAATTTTACTCAATGGTATATAAACCTTAGACAAAAGCATATATATATCACAACTTTTCAATACTCAATGCAGTGGCAATAAAATATCAATAAAAAACAATCATTGAAAGTAACTGCAATGGGACCAGAGCATTTGCAAATGTTTGGCTGTTAACTTTGATCAGTTTATAGGCTATTTGGGTCAATAAAACATAGTCTTAACTGTGTTTAGCATATGCTTAAATAAGGGCTATTTAAAAGGCTGATTAAGAGCATGTCCAACTCTTCATATACCTAACATATACAACTATTAAAATTAAATTTGAATTAAAATTTAAAATCTATATTGTTTTAACTTCTCTTTAAACTTCATTTATCTGTGTGTATGGTTTACAGAAAAGAAATATGTGTCGTCCCCTACTGCCTCTTTAAGTTTCTACCACGTAACAACCGCCCACAGAGAGAATCCTTCCTTTGTGGCTTTAATGTCTGAGTTTTTGATTTGAATCAAGTGATTATCCATTACATAACCTTTACACAGCATACACATACCATTTCTTTTTATTTTTATTAAGCTAGAAATACATAAAAAACATACACTCGACATTCCATAATGCTTGACTACAAATTACCCCTTACCTTTGTTACCAATTTATACACATTCATGAGAAATATACACACAACTGGCTGATGGTGTGCCGTGACCTGTGCAGGTACTTCTGTAAGTTGATTCATTTTTTTTTTTTTTTGATTTTTGAATTTATTATCAGATTTCTAATATTATTTATATATGTGCCAGATTGAATTATACAAATTTCTTAAGAAGTTGCATAGATTTTTAACTTATGTTGAAAGCTTCCCCTCTTCTATAAATAATTATAGCAATAAAATATTAATAAGACCACACCAAAGGAAAGATATATGAAAATACTTTGTGTGTCAGTTTTTGCTAGGCAATTTGCTATAAGAACACCTTGATGCTCAATTTGAGAGTATTAGACTGTATGTTTATATTTAGACTTTGGTTAAAAACCCACTTAGAGCCACGTACACGTGCCACCAAAGAGGCGTGTGAGACCAGGTTTGGTTAGGTAAGAATTCTAAGAACGCCACACGGTTAAACTGGACGAGATAAACGCTTATATATGTACAAGTTATTATGCATATACATAGACGTATATAAATATGTATAAGTATATATATATATATATGTATATATGTATTTATATATGTAGAGAGGTAACCTAATGTGGGCAGCATGTGTGAAATATCAGCGACCAATTTATGGCGCTTGTGTGGCGCTGGCTTTTGTTTATAATTTTCTGCTCACACACTTGACTCTTCCCCCCCCTTTGCTGTGCTCTTCAGTTTTTATACTCGCTGCCAGCGACGTCACCAAATTAATTTTAATGAGTATACGCCACAGCAACCACTTGGACAAAAAGAAAAGGTTCACTCAGCAATGCGACTAAATCAAATTAACATTCAGTGCAAATTGATGATTAATAGAGAAAGTAGGCGCGGTAGAAGGGATCAAAATAGAAATTGGTGGCATTGCCCTCTCTTTATTTTATGCACTAAAATATGTCTTGAAAAGGTTTTCCATAAATTGCTCTAATTCAACAAAAAGAAATAAACGTGCACTGAGTATAAGCACGAGCTCAAAAACAAAATATTTCTATATGAAATGCTTTAATATTTTTACATAATATTGTAAAAATATATTATATTTATTAAAATTTGTTTTGGCATTTCAGTTTATTATACAATAGCCATAAGCTCAGATCAGTTGAGTAAACAAAGAGATTTTTTAATCAAATTTATTAATCAGATTTTTTACAATATTTAATCACGGTCGTTACATGTAACTAATTTAATATGCGCAGTAAAATAAACAATTTGTTTTACAACAATTTCTATGACACTAAAGAATATTTATGACAGGTAAATCTATATAGTATGCTCTATAGAAAATTACAGCTTTATATATTTTTGAACATATTTTAAAGGATTTATTCACAATTTTTATTGATTGTCGCTTGCATTAAGCCGCTATTGAAAGGTTATACAAAATTGTGAGCTAACTGCAATGGCAACTTTGATGCGGATTAGAAGATTAAATTTACAATTTATATATATATATATATACAAATTTATATAAACAATAAAATATAGCTTTTAGTTTGTGGTGAAGTTTTGGATTGCACTGCGATTAATTGAACTTACAGACGGCATGGAAAAACAAAGATTTACTTCGACTATTAGCCTAAAACATTTGTTTCCACAGCTTGGGAAAGGAACCCAAAATAATAAATAATATGTAGAAGAAAAATATGGTAAACCGTAACTAAATGGATAAACAAACATACTAGGGTTGCAAGGGTTGCCTTATTTCTAGATGTGTTTTACGAAACTCAATGTCATCAATCAAATTTAATGGCACCGATTAATTCTAGTTCGTCTCAACAAAAGCAAACTGCAGTTAACACACGTCTGTTATGGCCACACCCATAAAAAGCGGTAAGTGAGAGGTTCACAAAGTTTTATTGTAGGCTTCTGCTCAAATTAGCCAAATTAAAATGTTGCTAAAAGCTTGATTGCCAGTTCAGAGATAAACAGCCTCCCACCACTGTTCCCCCTGAAAGACAGTTGAAAACAAACTCGTATATCAAACGCACCTGCTTAGAGCACGTGTTCCGCCAAAAGAAATGCGCCAGAAATCTGAGTAACAGCAGCCATGTGAATTCACCATACAGGTATGGACTTACGTTCTAAGGTAGGAGAGAAGCTAGTCGCGTATCAGCATACATCACCGTGGCGTCTCTTCGTTACGCCCCAGCGAAGACTCTGACAGCATTTTTGCCCCACCTTCTGATAATTATGATGAATGAGTCAAGTTCCCTGTCAAGTTAATACTAGCTTGAATAGGGAAAAATGTAAACGGCTTAGCTATTTCAGGCAGCCTCTGTCAGTGGGCTAACATTAATTCATAACGGATACATGTGGTTTCACAGTGCCAGTCCAAATTACAAGTTAGATAACTTGGGTCAATGCTCGAATAACAAATACCATCATTTTAATGTCTTTAAAGGACAGCTTTTTATATAAAGAAAAGGATCAATACTTGTATCGTATACATTTCTTAAAGGACACACTGTGTGTCTTCTCTGTTCCATTGCATATAACTTATTCTCTTTTCCCTTTCCTATTACTCATTAGTGTTTATATAAAATGATTTTGATTGAAATAAAAAATAGGCAAAACCATTGAATAAAGCTTTAATAAAATCCTTTATAATAACTAACACCACCTTCTCGCCTTCATTTATAGACTGTTATATACATACAAAGATACATATATAGTAATGGCAAATCATTATATACATAATATTGTTGATACTTCGATGCCAGATATGACATCACTTTTACTTTGACAATTTGAATAAAGTACAAGCATATATAAGTTTAATTGTTATTGGTGTAGTTGATTAATGGAATAGGCCAAAGGACACCTAAACATATACATATGTACATATTCGATATAATATGTCAACAGTTTCATTCATTTATTGTCAACGCATCTGTAGGCTTTTCTCCTACTAAGAATACTTTCATTAGCATTATTAGTAAATGATTATGTGAAAGGACAATAATACGATAATTTTATATTCATGTTATATTTAATGCTCTTGTTCATCTCTTTAACATTTCCACAAAGTCCTTCTATGCATAACAATTTTGTCTGGTCACGTTCAAATAAGGTCACGTTTAAGCAGGTTGACTTTAGTCAGGATAATGTTAGGTACTGTTAGTCCTAGTGATCAGGTAAGTGATTAACTCATAAATTAGAATACCTTAAGTAAAATATTTGCATACTCAAGGCTTGAATATAAATATTAGTTTGCATTAAAGATGCCCGCCAGGATATCAATGCCCTTAAGTACTTACTAAGCCGTTCGTTAATGATCATTCTGGGCACATATTTATTTTCCCAAATGAATATATATTGAGGTAGTTGTTTTGGCCAGACACGACAAATTTCTATTTATTTTAATTTTAAAAATTATTTAGTTTTTTAATTATTCAGTTAGCATTGAACCATAACAATATAAATATAAATAATAACAAGTAAGAAGTCTGTAGTCGAGTATACCCGACTACGAGAGCCCCTTTGCCTACATATACAGCCATACACACACATACTCATACATACACACAGTTCTGCACGTACTTAGCCATTGCGCGCACCTTTTAACCCCCAACGCTCTATATCGCGGTACTTAATGTTGTATAACTTCCGTGTTATTCGTTCAATTTTAACGAAATTCACAACGTAGATGAAGAATGGTCTACTTAATATGTGTGCGTAAAAGAAATTTGATCGGTTAAAAATTATATCTGAAAATCGATTTTTTCAAATTGGGGGGTCAGGGAAGGAAATTGAAAAATCAAAAACAAACTTGTACAGCGTACGAATATAACGAATCTAGATTTCCAGTTTGGTTGCTCTAGCTCTTATAGTCTCTGAGTAACTGGCGTTCATACGGACGGACGGACGGACGGACGGACGGACGGACGGACGGACGGACGGACGGACGGACGGACAGACAGACGGACAGGGCTAGATGAACTCGTCTTGTCGTCCTGATTCAGAATATATATACTTTATACTTTATGATTATTTCTATGTGTTACATACTTTTGGATTTTGCATATTTCCAATAGCTCCGCTTTGCTCTTTTTTTACAAAAAAGGCAAAGGGGCTAAAAAGAAATGATTTGTCAAGAGGTCTTGAACTGCCAAATTGACGCCTTGTTTGTAGAGTGCCATCTATCTGTTCGAGGACCAACTGGTGTACTTAGAGATCTGAGTTGGTGCCAAACTATAGACAATCAGTTATTGTTCGCAAAGATGTGTGCTAGATGATCTGAATGCATATGCAGTGGTTCAAATTTGGGGCTTCTCTCCATATTTTGATCCCATATCGCCAGGGAAAGTTTGTTCCGTTTTACGAGCATCCAATACAATAACATCATTCAATAGCGGCATGTAGATATTAGGTTTTGGATGTGCCGGGCAGTCGATGTATTGAGCATTAAGTTGATCCCCACCAACCAGCAGATTATAGAACACAATTGATACACTTCCACTACCTTCTCCAGGATATAAGTGAAGTTTTCTAACAAGTCTTCAGCTGCTTCGCTTTCGTATATCGAATAATAAAGGATGGCGACATAGTCACTATTAGAGGTCTTCTGGAGTATATGTAAATATATATATATAGCATAACAGGATTACTTTGCTATGCAGGAATATAAAAAATTTAATAAAAAATTTATTGTTATTGCTTTATGTGTTCTTATTATAGTCCTATTGACGATTGTTTAGCGTTTAATAATGTGGCGTTGCTTTAAGGTAATAAAAATGAGTCAGCTGCAGTTAATATAATTCTGTATCATAGATTTGCTGTGTTAATTATTATTTTCTTTTTCTTCTTTTTTGTGTGGAAAAAATTGAAATAATTTTGTGTATTTAACACGTGTTTACTTTTCCCGCCAATTTCAAGGCTTGTGGTTTTTGGCTGAGTTGCAAAAATTAATTTATAAATATTTGTTTTAACAAGACGAAATATTTAATAAGATTTGCATCATTTGTAGGTAAATATAAATATATACATATAAACATATATTTATAAATCGAGAATTTGTGATTGTCATGAGTTATATAACACAAATATTGTTTAAAATATTATGTTGATGATGACATCATAATAATTATTTCTATTATATTAAATTCTGTTGCCAAAAATATCTTATTCTATTTGCTATTAACATATAAAAGATATTCATTACCTGCTTTTCTCATACTATACTTAAGTTTTCTATTCATTTTTCACTTATCTCTTATACCCTATAAATTAATGGCAAATATTAAAAATGTGCAACAAAAACTATTTTCATTAATTTTATTCAATTTACACATTTAACTAAATTCATAGATTGCTGCACCAGAGTCCATCAATTGAGATACTTTAGGCAACTTGTTTAGATTCCATGGTTTAGTAAATATTGTTTTTATTTGATTTAAATATTGATACATAAATTTGATGCTTAAGTGCAATGGAATGTTTATTTAGGCAGAAAAATTTGATGCGTTAAACTAAACCAAAACTAATGTAAATGAATTAAATTAGTAAATAGTAAAAAGCAAATATTGGAAAATTGTTATGGATTTTATTTTTGATTTAAATTAATATTTTAATCTCAGGTGGTTGGTAAATATATATTAAATTTTTCCAAAATAAATAGAATATAATAGTCGAAGTTCTTGAAATATATAAAATATTTATAGTAATATAATAATATATAATGAATCTATTTTTATCTTTAGAGAAAATTAGATTTGAAAAGCGATTAAAATTATCAATTCTTAGTTGATAGCTTTGGTGTGAGACTTTTATCGATTTTCAATTTGTTTTGCAACACTTTAAAGCATCACATATCAAATACAAACCATTTCTGTGTGTGTGTAAATGTTAATAAAAAAAGGACTGTAATAAGAGAACTATAAAATTTTAAGTACTATCATAAAATAGAATATTACATTAATTCCATATTTAAGTGCATATTTATGCCATATGTAAATGGATAATCCATCAGTAACAATGCAGACGACCAAATCCTTATACTCGATATGAAATAGTTACTCTCTACTTGGCTATCATAACTGCTGTTAACAGCAGTATAAACTAAAGACACAAGTTAAGAAAAGCTCTTTGGTTTCTTATATGCATACGATTTATATCGATACAAAGGTAATATCCTCGAAATTAGTTAGATGGCAAATAATATGGTTTAAGCTTGAAATTAAAGTATTGATATAATTCAAATTGCTTTGCGGAATCAGGTAAACAGTACAACAAAAAAGGCTTTATACTTAAGTCAAGTGCAATTTAATTTTATTATTATTTGTGTGGTAAATTAACTCAACTGTCAAAAGAAAATGAATCAAATTAATTTCATTATGCAGCATTTCTGACTAATTAATTGAAAGTGTCCTTGCAGGAGTAGTACTGAAAATGTTCATCGTTCTATATACTGACCATGGTTTGTTATCTGAAGGTTGTACTGCTGTGTACTCAATGGTCTAACGAAAGTATTTGGTATTAACGGATTTCGGTTTATGAATGCAGAAGAGAAATTTATGAGCTCAATATTTTTGAAAAAATACTTACGGCTGTGGCATTGGTTTTTCGTGTTTCCATTGAGTTCGTATGGATTCTTAATTTACTACAATAAGCCAGTTGTTATTGAAGCATTGGATTATAAACGTATCAGCTATCACAAAATCGTGTTTATAAGTACTATACGGTATTTGGGTGTTGCAGTCTTTGGATGGGCATTGGTATATCAAAGTGACGAGCTGTTAGAGTTACTCAATTTATTTCTAAGTCTGTCCAAAATGGATTTACAGCTTTTTGCACGAGAGGTTGATGTGCCAATACAACATTTAGGATTTCAATTAGTTCGGGAGTTATATACATATTATCTTTTAACTGGGATTCTTGGTATATATAAGTGCATTTTACTAGATCAATTTTCCTCTTTTATTTGACTGATGTGGCCATGATGTTGCATCTGAGATTTATACAAATTTTGGCATTACGTTTAGAAAAACCTTTCTACTATAGCAGAGCCAATCAGACACTTTGCTTAAAGTACTTTGAGTGACTTTTGACCTTGAGGCGAAGCATGCAACGTTTGTTCTGGGCAACTAACTTAACCAGAATACTAGTCGAAATTCTGTTTCTAGCCAATGCTGACTTGTACTACTACTGGCTTGGTAATTCAAAGAGCTTATTCTTCTTTATATTCTACTGTTGTGTCCTCTCAAACATGTTTCATATTTTGACAACGGCAAGACGTATCGACCAAATGGAACGCTCGATTTTGGCCAAATTGCTTGAATATGAGTTTCTTAAGATCTTGAACAATCCAATTAGTGCACGAAACTTGCATTTGATAAAGGTAAGTAGCTGTTATATAAATCAATTTAATTGAATTTATCTTATCATTTATTCTAAAGCTGGAACAATTATTTTTCAAGCAATGCACTCGAGAGGAACGTTACCTGACAATTTTCAATTATATGTATATAATGCGTAATCTCATGCTGGAGATAATGAATTTTGTATTTGTCAATGTAATTCTTATTATCAGTTTAAGCCTGAAATATATTTCTCATGATAGTATGCCAAAGTCGCTAAAAATCGTCTAATTCCCATATAATACATATTTATTCAATCAAATTAAAATACTATTTTAATAAATAAGAATATTTTTGAATTCATTTTAAAGCAATAACCATATGATTGTTATATACAACGAAATGTTTTCCATACGATAAAAGGCTTTTAAAACATTCGTGCAGAAAGATTAGATTATAAAATATGCCAGAGTACTACAGTCAAGTGCATCTGAGTCCACTCATATGCACTTACACACACACACACACACACACACACACACATACTACATGCTAAGCTCACATAAGTTCTTTTCTCTATGCTGGTCCAGTGTTGGCATTAGAAATTGGAAATTAAACTCAAAAATAATTGGCAAAAGCTACTACAATGTAGATGTAAGAAATTGCAATTAAATTTAATATTTGTTTACGAAAAAAAAAAATTTATATATATATATATACAAATAAATATATTAAAAACTTCAAGGCAGTTGCAAGTTATTAAAAGTTTTGAAAAATTAATTAAATTTTATCTGTAGAGCTTTGAAGCTAAATTTGTATTGTTTATACAATGTGCTCTTCTTTAGTCTTCTCTTCTTTTGTTATAAACTACAATGTAACCGTTACATTGTATATTGTATGCGTATGTAAGGTAAAACTAGAGACTATTTCCTGCATAAATTTAATGTTGTTCAAGTAAGCAAGTAGAGAAATCAAAAGCGTCTTATATTCCCTGTTTGTGCTGTCATAAGAAGGTACTCCGATTTGATCCAAAGTTGTTGCCAAGGTGTAGCTTACAAGTACAAGCACAGACACAAATACACATATATATATATATATATATATACATATATACACATACATATACAAATACAAATAGAGACAGACAATACCGACAATTGCTCAACCTTTCACCTCGGGGGAATAGAGGTAATTGCAATTTTTGTACGCTCACGTTTTACTTTTGCAATGACTTTATTTCCACTTGAACTTAAAATGGTGGCACGTGTAGCCACTAACCGTGCAGGTGGTGTGTGTGTGTGTGTGTGTGTACACGTCCGTCAATATTGTATTCATAATATCATAATAAGGAGAGCTGTCTTCAAATATTTGAAAAGAGAAGTTCCAGAGAGCTATTGAACTTCTCTTCCATTCTGCTTGAACTCTTCTTAAGGAGCGAATATTTGTATCGCGCATAAACCTTTTTTTTATGGATAATATCTCATCGGCAAGTAGTTGCTTTCTGCTTGTAAGAAATGGAAAAGTACTTTTCTTCTATTCTTCTAACTTTATATATTTTATATATTGTGATCACTCAATCGATTTATAAACCCAAAAACATATAATTATATTTTCAGCACCAGTTCAAGATACTTATGAAACTTTGAAATATATTTACTATACTCTGGAAAGCTTCAAAAATGTTCAATAGCATTACAGTTATATAAGTAAAGTGTGTATTATAATGACTTATAGCAGAAGAAGAAGAATTATATATATACTTTTTTGGGTCATCATTCGGACGAAGCCTAATCATCATTCTTTTGTTGCGCTCATTTAGTGGCCTTTGACGCTCACAATATATCAAATAGATGAATGTTATTTGATGACCCTCCTTCGGTGCTCTGGGTTCGAAGAGAAAATAAACTTTGAGCTACCAAAGAGCGTACGCTTTGAGCTCTTCACATCAATTACTGTGAATGTTTTTGTGGCGCTACACCAGCAAAATGAACCATCTGGCATGTGCCCCCAGAACGCCCCTCGCTGCTTGTACCTTTCCATTGAACAAATGCTTGCTCGAGAATTAAAAAGGCAGCGAAAAAGGGGCATCAAGGCAAACAAATTCGCGCCATGTGAGGGGTTTGTGGTTTCTGTGGGTTTTTAATGGTTGCTGATTTCAAATCCACAAACCATTTTTTGGTTTTTTGTTTTCAAATTTCTGTTTTTCTACTTTACATTTTTTTATTTTTATTTTAATTTTACGCCGCGTTGCTGGTCAAAAGAAGTTGGCCAAGCATATAAATAAAATGATGGTCGAGCATTTGAGCAATTGAAATTGGGTTATCACCATTCCGGTTTTGAAAGCTGCAACAAACAGCGTTGCCTGCCACAATTATACTTTGAAGCATTAGGCGCTCTTGATTATAAATCTAAAATTAATGAATAACTGCTAGCTGGGCCATAATGCCAGTTAAGGATCCTTTCAAGCTTTTACTATTATCAGTAGTATTGAAAGCTGAGCTATTTTTAAGTATTCCTTTTTTATATAAATAATATACTATAATAAATTTATTGCTAAAGTTTATAGAAATTTTAAATTTACTACCTCTGAGTATTGACATGTTGCAATTAGCACTTTGGTAATTGGTTGTCTCTTATGTACTAGAGAGAGAGAGAGAGAGAGAGAGAGAGAGAAAGAGAGGGAGAATGGCATAGAAGAGCGTTTAGTTTTGTTAATGCATAGAGTTTAAATTGAGGGTAACTGTGGCTAGGCTTAAGGGTAGAGATCACGGACTATTCACGTATGGAGACCCTTGTACGTGCAATGTCACAAAATTTTGCCAGGCTTTAGGACACGTTTCGTTACGGTGAACTGTACAGCAACAGCAGCAGCAGCAGCACCTGCTGTTATGTCAATCTAAGGATTCCATGAAAGTCACCTGTCAGTCATCAACAATAGACAACGACAACGACAACGACAACAAGAAGGACTAAGCTAGTGATGGCAAAGACGAATAATGTCAACAGGAGCAAAACATCAGCGAGTTGTCACCATTGCCAGTCACTGGAGTCACTGTCAATGCCGCATGCACATATTGAACAAAACAGTTGGTTTGGGGTCAGCTGTGGTTGATTCTCTTTCCGTTCTATATTGTGTGTGCATTTATGCAAATGACTTGCTACTCTGGGCAAACTTCAAAGGGATGGCTAGTTAGAGCTCATGGTGTTAGTGCCAGTGCACCAATAGTTGGGCTAATAGGCAACCTGTCGATTTGCTGTCTTAATGCCTGGTTGGTTGTCAATGAAAATTGTGTAAAATGCACATGAGCTGTCACTTTTCTACTTACATACATCATAAATATATATATATATATATATATATATATATATTAAGCACTATAGAGTATGAACAAACATATTTTTTCAATTAAGGCAAAATCTTTTTTTAATAATCCTATGAAAAAAATGTTGAATTCACTCGTAAAATATCAACGTTATTAAGGGATCATTAAGAGGATAATAAAGTTACAAGCTTATCTTATTCAATACAGAATAGTTATTGGTTATATACAAACGTTACCTTATTCATTTTAAACTATTAACTGCCTGTTATATTACGTATACGCCTAGTATGCCTGCAAATTAGGTAGCATACACACAAATCATGGATTAGCTAGTGTGTGTGTGTGACTTCTGACTCAAATTGCTGCTTCTAAAAATGCATATTTTAAATGCATCAATTTCCAGCCATAATTGTTGTTACCAACCAACAGTCACCCCAGTTATATGTTGCCAGAGTCAACGATACCAGTTGGTCGTCAATACTGTATCTTGTTGCTTGTGTCTAGTGTCTTTCTCATTGTTTCTTGTTCCTTATGCTTGCATTCGTCTACTCGTTAGTCATACATGCTTCATAGCACACCCAATTCTAGTACAACTTAACATTGGGGCAGCGTATGCCCCATGCATACCACTTAATAGCCGTGCCCCACTACATACTCTTGGTGGCAATAGATACAATGCGCTCAATGCTCTCTCCGGCTCAATTCCATGCTCGTAAATATGCAAATATATTACGTGATTTCTTCCAGAGCTCTGATCATAAAGCAAATAACTAGTCAAATGTTACAGTCAGTGGAATTTGTTTAACGAAAACTATGCAAATTTGGCGAAATAGAAAATGGAAAATGTAAAAGATTGCTATGAATATGTTTTCTTAATAGATGCCTATAGCTTAGGTTTTTCTTTTTAATAGAGTTTGAATGAATGATTTATAACTGGAATTCCAAGTAAAAACGTAGAAATGATTTTGATTGATTAAGAATATTAATTACACAGAGCATAAGCTACTATTAGCTGCATTTTATAGTTCTGTTAATTTAACAGCATTTATGGTGGCTAAGAAGGGAATAAATTACAATTTAATTAACTGTATTTAAAACATTTACTTAACATTATTTAATGTTTATGCCTTGCAATTAAATGTTAATTAGCACATCGTTGCATTTTATTTTCCTATAATAATTACAACACATTTAATATGGCCGCAAATTTGCATAGTTAATGCAACATGCCACGCCCACAAAATCCACAAATCCCACACAGCCATTCCACAATAAAAGCTGAATCAAAGTCCAATAACAAATAAAAACAAAAAAACAAGAAAACAAAAATAAAACAACGACGGAAGTCATTTAAAACACACTTCAACGCGTGAATTTGCACAAAGTTAATGAGCTTGAGGGGTAATGAGGGGGCTGGTGGTGGTGTGGCGTTTCATCAGGTGTATAACAGGAGTTGGTTGCAGTGCGGCATATGCCGCATGTAATTTGCATTAAGCGCACATGAAACAAAACGGCGTGTAATTTAAAATGAATTAATGAAGCAGGCAATTTACAAAAGGAAAATCTGAAGATGTCGAAAGTCGAAAGTTAAAAGTCAACTGAAATTATAAATTTGTCTCGCAAATGAAAATGAAATGAAAATGTAAATGAAAATGTAAATGAAAATGACCATCAAATGACAGGAAGGAAGTTGCACTTAAGCCCAATTCATTGATTGGTAACAGCTAATGAGTTAAGTATCGTTGTGTGGGGGGGGGGGGTTTATTTTAACGAACGAAAAATATTTATACATTTTCTTTAAATATAAAAATTGGCTTTTCATTTGTTTACGATCTATTTGCCATCTGGACTCCATTTACGATATTTCTGTATTTTGTGGACTTTGACCATAACATTTTATACCTGGCATAAAATTACTACCAATCGCTGCCTGACGGCTGGCTCCCTAAACCCGATTCCCATTCCCATCCTCCATCGTCTGCTCAACTAATAATTTATGTATATTTTATAAAGGATGTTGTTGCTTCTACTGCTTTTGCAGTAAGCTTTTTAAAGTCTTAATTCAATGTGCTGAAGCTAATTTTATAATTTTCTTAATATTAAAGGTATACTCATACTCTCAGCTAATACTTAACACAGGCCCATTTAAGACATCAAGTGTTGGGTGTGTCTGGCTGGTGGCAGCTCTGAAGGCTGTTATTGTGGGTTTATTGTCGGTTTTTTCTGCTGGGCTTACGAGTAGACAGGACGGAGTAATGTGACCAAGCAATACAAAACGTGTTCGTGTTATGCCAATGTCGAGCCCAAGCAACATGTACAACATTCAGCAGTTTATGGTACATTATGCTCGATATACGAATTGTTTAATACTCTAAAATATTTATGGTACAGGCAGTATAAGCAAAACAAATCACAAGTATACTCAATTAAGGATATAAGTATAAATACAAAAGAAGTGAATATTAATAAAAAGGATTCTATAGATTCTATTCCAATCAGACTATCAAAGTACTTCCGAATGAAAAGCAGCAATCCGATTAGAATTCCATAAAGATTTACATCCTTATTCCCTGCTGCTTTAATGCAGGATCCTTTTGCAAATGCCTTTCTATACTTAAAAGTGAAAGCTGTGTAAAAATAAAATAAAATGTTGGCAAGCCAAAGCCAAAGTGGCTTTAAAAATTAACAACAATAATAAAGAGCGTATGTTGCCTGTATTGTGTAACCTATAACAATTGAGAGTAATCTACAATGACAGTTAAGTATATAAAAGTGAATGTATGTACATTATGTAGATATTAAATTTATTTAATATTTCTGTGTTTTCTCTACGTTTTAGAATCAAAAGCATTATCAGTACTTATAAGGAGATGTACCTTCTTTATCTAAGTAAATATTGTATAGTATATACTGTATATTGTACGCAACAGGCGTTACCCATCAAATTTCAACCCACTCAAGCTCATTACTAGCAACATCATTTTTGTATTTTCAATTGAAATATTAAGCATACGCCGCATAGTGGCAACCAAATGGATAATGGCTAATTATTTATTTACACAACAATCACACACCCAATCGTATGCTTTGAGAAAAGATACTAAGGAGCAGTTTGAAACGTATTTAGCGTTTTGACGTCACAAATGTATTTAAAAATCCATTGACACTTTCATAAATTGATGGCTGATTTATTACCAATAATTGCTTTTGATTGCTTTTGTTGTGGCTGGGCCCATAAATAAAGAAGCAACCAAAACAAACAAATTCGCATAATTTGTTTATAGACAAATGCGCAGCAGACATAAAAGCGAATAGCGGCGAACATCAGAAGTTCACAAAGCAATTGCCAACTGACATTAAAGAACAAAAAATAAATAAAAATAAAAAACAAACAAAAAATAACAATTATAATAATATAATTTAATAATTATTTCTACATCAAATTTCAATCAAATCTAAATTCAAAACATTTCGAATAACACCAATACTAACAGAGCTCTGCTACCAGTGGACCACAGTCAAATAACATAGGCAGCTGCTGCTTAAAAGGTTTGAATAACTTAACAGAGCTGCAGAGTTAACTACGAAACGAATCTGCTTCGGTTCCGCTAAAGGCCCGATGCCTTTTCTTGTCACGCGTCTATTGCTTTACAGGCGCCACACACACAGCAACACACACACACACACATACACACATACACATACAGTGAAGCAGACACACGAACACAATATTTTGAACAGCTGTTCAGCGTGGGCCTGGCCGAGCATTAACATTATCATTAACATCATCATCATTTTCACCGACACAACAACAGAAGCGAACGCACACAGATGATGTTAGACCCAGCGGCTTCTTTCGAGGTTTCAGTCGTTGCCTGTCAACAAAGCTCTGCGCACGTGTGCAAAGGCGGTGCTCGGCATAGTCCATTGAGCCAAAAGCATTCGCGCAATGATGGAAAGTTTGATTTTTTTGTGTGAAACAGACAACTAAATAAATTGGTGTTAAATTCGTTATTTATGTGTTTGTGCTTGTTATCATAAAACTTGTTAATAAAGCGGAGAAAAAACATAAATTGACATAATAATTGTTCAAAATTGTATAACGCCATTTTCAGGATTTCAAAATTCCATCGAATGGCATGACAAGAAACTAAAGTAAACTGAAGCATAAATAGTTTTCAAAATCTTTTTAAAACAGTTTTGAAAAAGACATTTTTTAATCAAAAAAAAAATAAATATTTATATATATTTATAAACATTTAAATATATATATATATATATTTAAACTTTTGTGGACATTTCTTCTAAAAAATATTATAATATTTTTTGCTTTTTTTTTTTAAATCGAAGTAAATATATCGAAAAAAAATACAAGAAGCAAACAAAACGAATGCAAGAAAATTTAAAGAAAATCTCAACCAACTAAAGGAGAGGTAAATATTTATTATTTCCACAATGTAATAAATCTACTCTAACATGAACTCAAATAAAAACTGTGAGTATATCCAAAAACAGAAGACAGTAGCCCAACCCACAATAAAAAGTGTCAAATTTATGTAAAGCGGTAAAATGAAACTGCCGGAAATTTATATGGCTTATAAGGAATAAACTTTCAACACAAAAACTCAACGTACTCTGTATATACACTTCAAATAATTGCCAATTGTTAGACACTCTATACTTATTCCTTATGCTGATGCTCTTCTAGTGACACAATTCTTATATCTAGAGTGTAATATAAATATGCCATATATATGTCTTATTAAAAAATGAAAATATTATTAAATGGTAAGTTAATATACTTAACAGAATATAAACTTTAATATGATAAGCTGTTTTCAAGAGAGAAAAATAAAAAGAAAAGCAAAGTGTAGTTTAATTTAATACCAATATAAAAGAAAATGATAGGACATCTGCTTATATCCAAAGTGTTTTCTTCAGTTCATCGGTTGAAAGCGATAATCATAGAGAAAACTGTTATTTCCGCACCCAAAATTCAGTTTAAGTCTCTTGTGCTCTAATCGCAAAATCATCCTTTCTAGTAATTTATTAAAGAAAACATATGCCAAGGTACAGACTAAGGAAAAGTAGAAGCTTTGCTACTGACTTCTTTAAACTGTATGTGTATTTGTAAATGTGTGTATGTGTGCATATGTGTATGGGTTGGTACATTCGTATGTGTGTGTAGCCCCACACATAAGTTGATTTGTTGAATGTGTATCAACGTGAGTGTTTTGTGACGGCGTAATTAAGAACTTAAGAGATATTTCATAGCCAGCCATTACTCTTTTTTGCTTGAAATCCAAGGGGGAAAGCTTGCATTTCACTCTGTGCCCTTTACCATTTGAAAAGTAGTAATAGTTAGTTATTCTTATTGGAGTTGTATACCAGTTACTACCAAAACATTAAAGTATAAATAATCTAAGTAAATGTAGTATGTATATATTTTATTCTATCTTCTTTTTTTTTATAGCTTAAACTCAATGGAAATATTTTATGCGCTTTTTGTTTTGATATAAATATAAAGAACGTTAGCATTATTTTACTTTATAAGACGTTATTCTTAAGCTTAGATTCAAGTTATTGAAAATTCGAGATTGGCGTTAAGATAAGAATATGTTGGTTGTACTAAAGTACAGCGTCTATTATAAAAATTGTACTATATTATTCTACCTATATAAATGAGACTTCACATTTGTTTAAATTCGAATTACCGATTTTATTAAAAACTTTTGCTTGAATGGGAAAATAAATATGAGAATTTGCAGAAAAAACCATTAAAAATAATCGATTATCAAAATAAAGCTAAACACCATTCTCTCAAAGCAAACAAAGGGGAAACAGTTCCTTCAAGCAAATGCTTTTGTTATTCCTCAAACTGTAAGGATACGCCAAAAAGGCAATGCCAAATCATAGATTCAAAGCGTTTCTTTCGTTAAACAGCTCACATCCTTGCAGTATAAGCATTTTGACAGTTTCGTATGCTAAGTTTGTCAAATGTATAAAGTCAAAGTTAGACCAAGAAATGGGGTCGCGCTCTTTCTCCCTACAGCTATTGACTTTGCAGTGGTTGTCAGTTAAAATGCTGCATACTTTTTGGGGCATACTGCCAAAAGGGTTTATAAAACAGTCAGCACTATCTAGTCGGTAGTCGGTAGTCGGTAGTCGGTATTCGGTATTCGGTAGCCATTACAATGGCACAATAGAACGTCAAACATAAAAGGCAAGTTAAATTAATAAATACTAGGCGAAATAGGTGGTAGGCACGAGTTATATACAGTATAGTAATAGAGTAATTACCAACGGTACCCCTTAGATCCTACGCAAAACCGCAAATTCAATGCAGATAATTAAATGTAATAACATAATGTGTTTGTGTTTGACAGTGACTTGCAGCTCTCAGCTCTGAGTCTGAGTCAGCTTCTGTGCCTCTGCTTGTGCCTGTGCCGCAGCCTGAGTCTGTAGTTGTTTATTTATATGTATTAGTGTATGACCTTGCTTTGACTATATGAGAAATGATGTATTAACATAGAAGAAAAAAAAAACAATGTCTAATTACAAACACATTCATATTGCTTTTAGGTAAATTTTAATGATACTATTGAAAACATCTATTATTTTAAAATATAATAGTTAATAAAATTGTAAATTTAATTATCTAAATATAATATAATATAGTTCTTTATTAGATATTATTTTCAACAGTTATTTGAAATAATGTAAGCAAAGTAATTGAAATCGTTAAAGACTAGATTACACTTAGATCATGTAAGTGTGTGGCTGAGAAATTAAATTACAACAAAACGTGAGACAATCAACACATAGCACAGTATATATGTATGTATGTATTCCTAACTATGTGTGTATATCGGGGCATAATGTGCGCCTGATGTCTGATAAGAGCTTATAATGATGACGTGCAGCCGACGGCATACGAAACAGCGATACGATATGTTAGGGTAGCGGCGGTAATAAAGTCAATAAAATGTAATTAAATCGACATTGTTATCAGCAACACATACACATACACACTGACACATATATACGTATATATATTGATGTCAATACACTCACACAATCACATGCTCATACACAACTAATACACATACAACGTGAATTTATATCAATGAAAAGTTTTGCTGTGCATTTTTATAAATACTTTTTTGTCAATTGTTTATTTTCATTCTATTATCTAATATAACAAATGTTTGCTATATTTATTAATCAATATGTTAACCCCAACTAAATGATTGTATTCACTTATCAATAGTTACTTTTTTTATTTTATTTTATTATTAACATTGCACACAAATTATAAAATATCAGTAAATTCTGTAAGCCATATACAAACCTTTTACCACTTTTGTTTAGACCGGAAACAGACATAATATAATGTATATAAATTATATACAAAACTCTTTAAGAAATAGAAATAGTTTACAAACCTATTTACAGCATTGTATAAAGTATATTTAATATATGGCTATTTATTTAATTAAAACTTAACACATATTTTTGCGCTCGTTGAAGAACATTATTTACAGAAGGTTAACAGAACATGCTGAGGTTTAAGATCTTTATGGTAAAGACCATACAGTTGATATAAGGAAAAAAATTAAATAACATTGAAAAATAGTCTTAATATTAAAACGAAGAAGAAAAGTTATAAATTATTCTGTAGTAACTAGATTTTATCAGAGGCATATAAAACATAATATGAAAATCATGAAAATCAGAAAAGTAAATTGAGCACAATATTCCATTCTAAAATATTTTTTATCCCAAGTTAACATCTATTTAAAACACATATTTTATAGTATAGATTTTAGTCAAAACCTGAAAGAAAAGACTAATTTAAATACATTTCTAAGCAATTCTACTATGTTTTTGATATTTGTGAGTAGAGCTTATAAAAAGAGCAAATCAGGGCTTAATTGCAGTTATCATTTGTATAACTTATTTTAATGTTATTAATATTTTAGCAACTGCTTGTGAAATATAATTGTAAATTCGGTGGTTCGTAGAATAAAATTACTTATTGACATTTTCCTGGAGAACTTTCAAGGTGAACTTCAGAATTTTAATTGAAATCGAAGCCAAAAGTGGTTTAAGTAAAACAACAGCAACCAAAAAGGGTTAAAAGCCTAATCAAAAAGGGACGTCAAAATTAAAAGAAAAAGAATCCTTTTTTTCCAGTAAATTAATAATCAACGGGATACCAATGTCTTTTTTTATTCATTTCCGTTCTGCAGTTTCTATATATTAAAGAACTGCCTTAAATTGTATGGCAATTTAAACTAGATATCATCTGTATCTGATTCTATGAATGTGCAATCGAATATAGTTTTTTTTTTCTTTTTTTTTTTTTTGAGCTTTCAATTTTATATGAGAAATTCATAGTGAGCATTGGGTAAAACATTCTATTTATTTTCGGCCAAAACTCTACCGTAAATTGCATAGTTCTTCACTCAAAAGACCTTTGTCAGCAATCGTCAATTTATCAAGAGTCATTCAGCCGTTCACTGGCACAAGTTGCCTGCTATCAAATTTTTTACTACTCAGCCATGCCGTGCTCACACTTTATACTCTGCTCTCAGTGCTCTATGCTCTGTACTCTGTGCTCTGTGAGTGCATTTTTGTGTGAGTTTCATTTGAAGATTGGCATCTGTATGGAGTGCAATATACTCGTATGTTCACGTAGGATTGCAGTACAAATGCAAAATGAAAGAAAAGTATTAAAAAGAGAATGATATAATACTCCATGACGAGCAGCTAGGTAGAAATTTAGATCTTTAAATTGAATAATATGCAATTTCACTATTGTATTAACAATAATTCAAAATAGGCAAATATAAAATGCAATTTAAATTTTTAAGAATTTGTAACATTTTAATTTGCTTTTAAAGTAACATTTCGGTTGTTTCATATTATTGGACGCATAACTCTGTGGCAGCTGTAATGCAAATGCCACGTTATGGTAATGTCATGTCGTGACCCTGCCTCGAAAATGAGTATGCATTTTGGTAATAGTACTACAACAAAATTCAATTTAGCTTTAGGCTCTTAGTAATAGTTATGGCATACACACAGTGTGTTAGAATGTTTTAATGTTGCAAAATTTGGTTAAAGTTGAAAATTTTAAAGTTTTAAAGAAAAGTTCAACGAATAAATAATATATGTTTATTCGAAGTAAACTCAAAGGAAACATTTAAGTTCATCTTTGGCATCGACACTTAAAAGAATTCAATAAGAATTCATTGATGTTAGTTCCGAGTGATTTACATTGACAGTTCGCTTTGGGAAAAATTTTAGTTGCAGTCAATCCGGTGCACAAGTTCATGCCCCATTCTATTGAATGCAACAAGTGTTTGGCTCTTAGAAAATTTATCGATGGCAAAACTTGCCGTCAAAGTGAATTACGAGTTTCTTGGCAGGTTTTCCTTCTATTTTTTTATTGCCATCCTGGCAAAAACAAATAACCGTATGGAGAGCCATCGGCCCAGACGGACAGACAAAGAAGATAAATGTCTAGAAGTTACCGGTGCTCTTGCATAGGTAGTCAAGGATACAAAATTTTCGAAAATGAATTACGAAAGGACTAAACATAAAGTGAAAAGTAAAAACAAAAGCAAAATTAAAAGCAAAAACCATAGCCTGAGTAATTTTAATTGCTTATTCGTGTGACTAATTGAAAACTTGAAAGTTTTCCGCGACTAAAACGTGAAGACTAAAAGTCAGTAAAATTCAAAATAAAACTTATTTGTCAAGTAAAAGATAGAAAGTACCTGTATGTAGGTAAGTTTTACTATATATATTTTGCTGATAAAAATGAACAAATAATTTCAAATAGTTGCAGCTTTTTGAGTAGTTACATTATATAGTATAAAACTACTATATGTGATAAATTATATTAGAAAAGGCGACAGAAAGCTAATAAAAATTGTTTACTATGGTAGTAAAAAAAAGTTTGAGTTAAGTTTAGTTTCGCTTAGTTTAGCTTAACTTAACAATATCAAACATCATATCAAATTATATAGTATCATATTCTATCATACCCAATACAAGTTTGGCCTATAATTTTTATTACATTCATGGTTCATGTTTCACTTACGCTTGGCCAACATCAGCTCATAAATTGTGAAACTTGTTTAGGGCCGCACATGTTCGAAAGGTCATATTTTGTGTAACAATTTCAAAGATCTGCATTTTTTTGTTTTGACCAAAGTTGCCATTTCAACAGCTTTAATGGTATTTACTTTCATATGGTAATTTTTTTCCTGTTCCCTTTAACCAAATACCCTGTAGTAAAAATAGCTAAAAAATTATATTAAAAAATATAAATTTTAGCTTAAAAATATTTTCTATTAAAAGAAATCATTAATGATTTATATAGTGTATATATGTATAATTATATAGTGGAATATAGATTTATATTTTTTTATAAATATCTCGTAGTCGTGCAATCTCGGTTAACTAAAGCGATTTATGTGGACAGCGTCCATTTATCGCGCTATCATGTCTTGTTTTTCTGATAAAGAAGCGGCCGACTTTCCGCTGCTCGAACATGCACCCATAACAATAAATATATGTCAAATATTTTACTGGTTTATAGTGAGTCGTATTTTTTATAGCAATTCGAAGCGAGGACCAGCAACTTTGTCACTGTTCGAACATTTGTATGCACATACATTTCATTTTATTAAGCCTTCATCTCAGGCTTTTCATTTGTTTGTCCTTGTGTCCTTTTCAGCTACAGGCTTCTGGCTTCTGGCTTATGACATTGTAAATAAATTTTTTTTCCCCTCGACTTGAGTTATTTTCAATAAATTTTATAAACAAATACATTACTATTAATGATTGTCGCTTTATCAATTATACAAAATCAATTTTCATCTATATATTTCCACCATATATCTGGCAATTATTTATAAAAATTATTTTATTCAGACACCGTTTAGCAATGATTTACGAGTATTCATGTTTATATTCCACAACACACAGCTCGCAATTTATTGACATTAAAATAAGCGTCCAAGAGGACACTTGGAAAAGTTAGGCGCCATCGCCATCGCCATCGCCATCGCCATCGACATCGCCATTGCCATCGACATTGACAAGGACTTTGTTGTTGGTCAGGTCATGATTTATAAATAATTAAATATTTATTTTCGCACATCGTAATGACTTTGGCAAGGATGTTAGTCATTTAGCATTTCCCCATTAATATTAATAAGGCGACATCGAGCAGGACACATGACAGAGTAGATACTCAAACCTCTATCCCTTTGTCTAGTACATTGGGCTTATACAGATGTCTTAACTCACTCAACAGGTGTTTGTGTTCATGCTTTGCCATGCCACACGTGTCGTCCTTGAGGTAATCAAGTCAAGTGCCTGAGCACTCGAGCAGCAGAAGTTCGATTTCGAAAGTTAAGTTTGTCCTGGAGTTTTTAGAGTGTTCTGTGTGTGTTATGAGAGTTTGTTGTTTTCGTTAAGACTAGAATCCAATTTCCATTATCCAATTTTAATGCTACCAGGTACGCATAAGTAATATACGTAAAAAGTGTAATATATATATATATCTATAATATAATACAAGGGACGATTCCTGATGTTATGTTATGCAAATCTTTAACTAAGCCAGGCCAGAGTCCATTTACTCTACACTTTGCAGCGTCAGACTCATGCTGAGGCTCAGGTTCAGGTTTAACTGATGATTCAAACTGTACCCAAGAACAACAAGCAACATTTTGTTTCTTACTTGTTTTTGTTTTGTTTTTATAGCCCCAAGAGCTTTAATTTTCCGTCATATTATGGCCCAAAACATTATAACTCATAAATTTTCTTAGAATGTTAGCTGCTATTTAAGAAAACCCCTCAAGCAAGGAACGGAATCAAACAAAATAAATTACAAAAGAAAAAAATGTCTCAATGTTGTTGTAAAACATTTTTTAATGTTTCGCACATTGTTGTATACAAACCTCAAAATGGCATAATAAGTATATGTATATCAAAAAAAAAAATTTATTATTTTTACGTTAAAAGTAAACAAAAGGGAATACGTCCAGGCAAATTGGTCCTTGTGCATTTTAGCAGCATCTCTTTACAGTCATATCTCATACACTAAGAAATGTCAAGCAATTATTAATGTATGCCATGGTTCATCAGCTAAAACCTCCCCCTACCTCTCCCTCCTTCTCTTTGTTGTGTTATCACAACTGTTCATTGCCACAACATTAAAAAATAAGAATATTTCCTGGCAATTATACATATAAAAAAAATATTCTTAAATTTAAAATACACATATATATATCTTTATATACTTTTCTGGCATTATTCTAAACTTTAAATAGATCAACAAAAAAGCTGCCACATCGCCTATACAGGCTGCAAGTTCAAGCCCGGTCAAATGTGTGTTTTATGATGCTCCTGCCACGTGTCAAAGGTAGCCAGTGGGAAAGCCGCAAAAATGTACAAAACAAAAATTTGATGTCAACATGGGAATATTGTATAGAAGTTATCTACTATGGCTTATACTATATAAGTTCCATAATCATAGCTACAGTAGAACCTCTAAGCAAATATTATAGAGTTTTTTTACAATTTTATTAAATTTTAAATGACAATCAAAAAAATATGAAAAGATAATTATCAGAGATATAAAGTACTTAATTATGATTTGCATTATTAAATTCTCTTTCTGTCTCTCTCTCTCAATTTGATGCATATCTTGTCTAGTCAATAATAATTAGAATTATATTTGGCAAAAATATACAATATATGAAAGTCTCTAAACACAAGCAGACAGCATTGTCATTGTATCAAACAACAAACCAAAAAGGAAACGGTTCCATACGATAAAAATTTGTTTGTATAACATTTACAGGTAGAGGGAGCTACTTTGTGTGTGTGTGTGTGTGTGTGTGTGTGTGTGTTCCAAAGGTGAGCGAATATACTGTTGTTGTTTTTTTGCCAAATAATTTGATTTATGCCAGTGGCAGCCACAGACGAGAGCCCTACACGCTTATCGATTCAGTAGATTGTAAGATGAGTATGTAGGAAGTCCTGGGAAGAGCTTTCTTTAAGGTTTCTCTATGAATATCCATTAAATGTGATGAGCCACGCGCGCTTTCAGCAACACTTAATGTTAGCGTCAACGACGTGTCACGCCTAGTGTGCGCAGTGTGGGCATGGCACATCGCCCAGCATTTAAACAATAAATTAATTTGGACCACGAAGCAACTAAAATCAGTGTCTAGACGAAGGCCTTGGCGACGCCAACTTGAGACGCCCTAAAATTGCGCGTGTTGAATTTAAAGAGCTGCAAATACAATTCAAGGTTTTTACCGACTGCGACTGCGAGTCCGAGTCCGAGTCGGAGTCCGAGTCGGAGTCCGATGCCGTGTCTAAGTCTGAGTCTGAGTCCGTTTCTCAGTCCGAGTCCGTGTCCTGGGAATGCTTTTAGCCTGGGGACTGTGTTTTCTTTTACACTGTTTAGCTGCCTTCAAACGTGAGCGCAAAGGTTGAGAATTATTTACTTGTGGGGGCTCTTCAGATTTTTGTATACATTTTTGTTTGCCAGTTGTTCTTTTGCTTTTTGTAATGTTCATGTGTTGCTTTGTGCCCTTAAATGCTTTATATTTATAAACAAAGATTTTCTGGATTCTCGTAAATTGTTTAAGTACCATTATGTAGAGACTTGTTTGAGGTAATGAACATATGCAAATTCATATGATGATTCAAAAGGGAATATATATATATATATATTCAATTTAATGCTGTTACAGCAAAAAAAAAAAAAGAAAAGAAAATTATTCTGATAATAAGCATTACCTAATGTACCAATTATCATTTTAATGAAAAGAATTAAAGAAACAAAATACCAATATAATTATTGCTTAATCAGCCAAGGCCTTGCCCATACGTTTAACTTATATAAATGGTAAAATATTGATAACGCAACAAAGCACACAAACTCAATGGTATTATGAGTCTTAATATCCAATTTACTGCAGACGTGTGGGTGCCTATGTTAGTGTGTATCTGTGTGTGTGTGTGTGTGTGTGTGTGTTTATGTGTGGTATATGCATGTGTGTAGTTTTGTGATATGTGGCTTTTGGTCAGTTTACCAAATTAATTAGTTTACATAAGCAGCTTAAGAAGTTATTCAATGAATAGTTTTAATGTGGCATAAAATAGGAAAAACTAAGTTTTAATAATGAAAATTCTCTATTGATGCTGTTAAAGGACATCGGAAGTCATAGTGTCAACACTATAAAATTGTATTTAATTATTTCAAAGGTTTTGATAACTTAAAATAAAACTCAAAACTCTAGCTAAAATACTCTGTTAATGCTTTAAATGAAAAGTACTTAAAACTGTTTTTATTGCTAGCATAAATTTATAATTTGTGTTAAATTTTTTATTTAGTTATCATTAAAGCAGCTCATAAATAAAAATATTTTTCAAAAGCCTCATTAAGGTAGAGCAATTGCTTATACAATTTAATGTTATTTATGTATCTCACTTTTATCACTTTTCCCTGGAATAATATTTATTTTACTCTTTCATAAGACAAGACAAATTGAAAACGTGTTTTTTTATAAATTGTGCTTTTAAATGAAAATATATATATATATATATACATTATATATGTATAAAAAAAAAAGAAAAAATATAGAAATAACACAGAGCATATTTACTCACACTCTTTTTCCAATTTGAAACTCACTCGTGACATTTTAAATGTTATCAAAGCAATGGGAAAAAAGTGCTAGAAGATAACATTTTCCGCGTGTAATTAATTATTTATAAATACCGCAAAAAGTTTCCATTTTCTCATAATCCAGCAGCTTGCTAAATAGCCTACACAATTCACTTACTTGTTTCGTTTAGGCCACACAGAAACATTGGCTAAAATGTAACAATTTTGAGCGCTCATCTCTCTCTGCCTCTGTTGAACGCTAATAACCATGGCCTTTATCATCTGCTGTGCTTACAACCTGCCTCACCTTGACTCGTTTGGTTGCCTACGTTATGGTTATGGCTTTTGTGGTGTTACCATCATTGGCAACATGTGTAGCAATTGATTGCTAACCCTGTTTAGTTGCCAGTAGCTAAGTGCAATAGACAGGCTTTCTAGGATGACAGGCACTATGCTTGATTATCTGTCAGCTAATCATGGTGAGCTTGGATACGCTTTGGTGAGCAATCAGGCACTGATATGGTAATTATGATGCGGCAATGGAACTGTGTATTGTGAAACCACATAGTGATTACAGAGCGGGCGATTAGTTAGTTAATTGGGGCTATAGCTATAGCTCTATATATGTAACTATACGGCTTCATTGGTAGAAATTTTTGTTTTAGCTCTGGCAAAAAATGTCATTAATCGCAGCTGTCGACCCAGTTATGCATAACACTACAAACACACACATATATATATATATATATATATATATGTATTTGTGTATATATATTTATAACCAGCAACTCATGTTGTTTATTTTATGGGACTACAACAATTAATTCATTTGAAGCAACTCAACCCACCATGAACGGGATATTGTTCCGGCACTTTATGCCTTGACCCACATACTTTGTGGCCCTTGTGCGTGACAAACTAATTCAAATTATTGGGCTCTTTTGTTTGGAAACTTACTTGCACCTTTCTAGACAAATTAATACCATAAATTGTGCTAAGAAATTAGATAATGGGCAAAGCATGGATAAAAACAGACTATTCCTGTTTAAGCTTGTAATCAATCTTTATACTATATTCTCAGGTAAATGAAGACATCCAGCACAATTAAGCGACTAAATCAACTTGTTTATAATAAAAAGCTACGCTTTGAGATTATATTTAAATATAATACATTAACCTTCGTTAGATGCTGTGTTACAAACTATTTGTAATAAGTTCTTATACACATAAATTGGTTAGCCAATCGCACACTTTATATGGCCAAAAGGCAAGAAGTGCAATCTAAGCGAAGGCTTGCATTGTATATAAAGCATTTAAGTTTACTTTCAAAAACCTCATTTTAGTATCAGAGACTAACTCTGCAGAAGTTCAATGTATACTTTTATCAATTTTTAATGGGTTAGTTATTATTTGGAAGAAAAATGTACGCTTGGATATGGTACATATGGTTAGCTGTATCAAAGAAAAATGATCTTCATAAATAATTCACTAGTTCATTTTTTTTAAGGTATTTGGTATTTGTTTCGTAAACTTTTTCTAAATGAATGTTACCATTAATTATTATTTTTTTTTTTTTTTTAAACGTACTAACTCTTTAGTTTATACTCTTAAATTCGAAAATCCCATTTATCTACTTGTTGGCAAACAAGAATCAATTCATAGGAAAGCTCTGAACTCTACACCCACTGGCAGCTCATGGAACAATTTTTTCTACACAAATCGCAAATTCGCTTGAGTTTTGTGCTCGAAAGCAACTATTGTGTCTAGCAGGGATTGCGATATGTGTTTACATTGTCTGGTCAATAAAAATTCGTATACATTTTTATTTGAAAAATGATTTTTCATTTATTTTGATAGTTTACAAAGTTCTGTCATTCAATAGTAAACGGTTTTTGTAGTAATTTTCCCTAACCAGATTTAAGCAGTTGACTTTTCGATTGCAATAAAGGCACAAGGACAAACTAAATCAAATTTTCTGCTTACCAAGGCCTACACACTGAACACTGCATCTTAAAGACAAAACCGTTCAAAGGCAGAGGAGATACCCAAACCGAAGGAACTTTGTTATAAGATACCCAAAGAAGGTCAGAGCAATAATTTGCTTTCACTTTCATTGGTTCTGTGATTGTGTGTGTGTGTGTGGTGTGTATTTCTCCTTCCTTTTCTTCGAATTGTATGCTTATACGAGGGCTGTATGTAAAGTACCTATGTTATCCGAAAGATCGCATTATCTTTGCAACAATAATACTCAAGACCTTAGCCTAATTTATTGGATAGTTCTGATAACTTTATGGCAAATCTTTTTAACTTGGGAAAAACCATATTCCTTTTCTAGGACATCATCTGATTTTGGTTTAATATTTTTGAAATTTAACATTGACTGTATGGGCCTGCAATTCCTGCAATAAAAAATTAGTAGAATTTACATCAAATTATTGCCTCACATATCATATTCTTCAGATTTCAGCGTTTTGAATATTGGATTGTCGGAAAACTGTATGCAATGTTTGATTATTTTTCTTAAATATGTAGAATAGGTAAATGTACCACTAAATTAAATGTTTTGTAAAATAAATAACGAACTTTAAAAGCGTTTAGTTGCTTTACACCTACTTATCGTACAGCCCTCCTAAATATTGGCCAAACTGAGCCTAATGCATACGATAGAAAAATTTAATACTTTAAATAAACTTAGTGTAAATAATAAATGAATAAAAATTTTCATATATATATATATTCAAGATATTTTACAGTATAAAAATCTTTGTTAAATATTTTGTTACCCATTTTATGCTTCTTTTCTAATCTTCAAAGATCAGCTTAAACAATTCAGCTTATGAAATTTGTGGTAAAATGTTTTATATATATATTGCCTTTTTATTTATCTTATTTTATTTCAGAGCTAGAATATTGTGACGGCAACTGGCTGGAGTTGACCACCATTGCGGATGAATATTGAATATGGAACCGTATGAAATAATTTGAATTTAGGAAGCAGCCATCAACTTATGAGTATAGCCTGGGATTAAAAATTAGCCAAGCGAACATAAAGGCAACAACACTAATAGAAATAGCAATAGCAACAGCAACAGCAACAGCAGCAATAAGAGCAATAAGAGCAACGGTAACGGCAGCAGGAGAAAGAGCAACACAAAGCCGCACAACAAACATGAAAGGGTACTCGAGACCAAATGGTGCCGCTAACCGCAGCTGCCACATGGACCATGTCCATGGCGGTCGTGGCATCCTGTTATTTGTGCTGACAGCACTGACACTAACGAGCTTAATAACGCCCACAGAACAGTTGACAGCGACGTCGGCGGCAGTATCGCCATCGCCATCGGCATCGGCATCGGCATCGGTGTCGGCGTCGGCATCAGCAACACCAACAGCAACAGCAACAGAAACAGAAACAGCAACGGCAACGGCTACGTTGACTTTAACGTCACCAAATGGTACAACAAGAAAAACCAACCAAGTACCAACACGACCAATATCCCAATCCAGCAATGGTAGTAACGGTCCCGGCTTAAGTACGGTACTAGAACTCTCTAACTTCTATAAGCACATGAACACAAATCTTGCGAATGGCGGCGGCAGTCTCATATTTCCGCCCGGATTCAATGGTACACTACCGGTGGGATATGGCGGCGAGCCGCCCAATGGTAGTAGTTCCCATAACAATCAAATGGTAGGTTGTCCCCGAGAAGGCAGCTTTGGTCTGAGCCTGATTACAATGATACTTTATGCGCTGGTGTGCATTGTGGGCCTATTTGGTAACACGTTGGTCATCTATGTAGTTTTGCGCTTTTCTAAGATGCAAACCGTGACCAACATCTACATATTAAATCTGGCTATTGCCGACGAGTGCTTTCTGATTGGAATTCCAATACTGTTGTACACAATGCAAGTGGGTAACTGGTCGTTTGGCACATATATGTGCAAGGCATATATGGTGAGCACATCGGTGACACAGTTCACTTCCTCTATATTTTTGCTTATAATGTCAGCAGATCGTTATATAGCCGTATGCCATCCAATATCATCGCCGCGTTATCGCACCCCTTTCGTATCAAAGCTGGTCTCGGCTGTTGCCTGGATGACCTCAGTGTTGCTAATGTTGCCCGTTATTCTGTTTGCCAGTACCGTTGAGAACCCGGCCGTTCCTGGTCAAGTGTCTTGCAACATTAAGTGGCCCGAGGCATTTAATACACAGTCGGATTCTGCATTTATACTATACTCGCTGGTGCTGGGCTTTGCTACGCCGTTGATCTTTATTTTAATCTTCTACTGTCTGGTTATACGTAAGCTGCATACAGTCGGTCCCAAGCACAAGAGTAAGGAGAAGAAACGATCACACCGTAAGGTAACCAAACTAGTGTTAACGGTAATCACTGTATACATTATGTGCTGGCTACCACATTGGATATCCCAGGTGGCTCTGATTAACTCAACGCCCGATTGTGCTTCAATGCTGGAGTTAGCTGTATTTCTAGCTTGTGGCTGTCTCGCTTATTCCAATTCGGCCATGAATCCTATACTCTATGCCTTTCTTAGTGACAACTTTAAGAAGAGCTTTATGAAAGCCTGCACCTGTGCAGCTCGCAATGATGTTAATGCCCAGCTGCAGTTGGAAAACAGTTTCTTTCCCAAGTTCGGCAAGGGGCGACAATCAGAGCGTTTGCTTGGCCCCACCGCAGGTGCCAATACCGGAAAAACCAAAAAGAAAACTCTCACCACCGGCAGGAATAACAATGCGCCAATGACCACAACCACAACAACAACCACGGCTGGTACTGATGCCGTTACCTCCATACAGCCAATGGCTACGTGCCATACCCAAGCTCAAGTGACGCCAAATGCAGCTGCCCTACTTGTTGTTAATGCCGAGACCAACTGTAAGCCACCCGTGCTCCATACGGATTTATAAGAGCGGGCTCCTGGTATGCCGCTCGAGACGGTTGTATTTATAGCGCGGAGATGAGTGCGAATAGAAGTGGGCCAAGAGATGGCCAAGTTGAATTCAGAGCTGATTAGTGCTCCGGAATGTTTGCTTTAAGTATATCATTGATATTTTCTTAATTATACTTGTATATGTGTGTCTGTGTGTGTATATGTGGATATGTATTTATATTTGAATGTATATATGTATGTGTATGTGTATTTGCATTTGTATTTGAATCTCTATATATATCTCTATCAGTATCTATATTTGTTATTGCGTGCTAATAATGGCAGCAATACTACTTTGATAAGTTTTGAAATTATATAAAGTTTAAGATAATGTATAATTATTCAGTTATTATAATGAAACAGTATGAGCATAGAGTAGAAGTTAACCAAAGATTTAATTAAAGAAAGACTTTAATGGCGGATGATAGTAAGAAAATTATCAACTAAAAATAAAACAACAAAAATATTTCTCAAAAAAATTTGCAGTGAGAAAATAATAAAATAATTCCACTGGAAATAAAACGAAAATAAAAATATTGAAACAAAAAATTTCACAGTATCGAATTAAATTCCAATGTGATTAAGCAACAAAAAAAAAAAAAAAAAAATATATAAAAATAAATAAAATATTTAAATATTTTATAAGATGCATTAACAAAAAATAAAATATATATTTCTAATTGGTGTACACTTAAAGTTATATTCATCCAATTGGTATTTCAGTATGTTGCCATATAAATAATAAAAGAAAAAGTATATCGATATAAGAATATGGAACAAACATATAACATATATAATACATACAAATAAGAATTTAAAATCTATAGAAAAAACTTTTTGTGTGCCCCAATTCTCCCCCCACCCCTCCCACAACCAATTTAATAAACAATTATACAAATATTAAAGCAGCTTAAATGTCCTTTTTATCGGTATAATATATAACATATAACATTAGAATTATCATTGAAATATGAAAAACATATTGTTAGTTAGTGGAATGTTTAAGTAATTTAACTAAAGCATTTTTAGTATTGCCATTTGCATATTTACATGTACTATTTGTATTTTGAATGTAAGTTAAAGTTTATAATATTCTCGTAATTGTACTTCTTTTAAATCAACTAAATAATATCGAAAAAAAACTTAACCAAAAAAAAAAACCAAAAAAAATAAAAAAACAAATACAGGAAAATCGTAAGAATAATATTTGCAAATTTATGTGTAATTGGAGTAAGGGCAAAAAGTATTTGCTTTATATATGAAAACTAAATATGAAATTAAAATACAATTAAATACGAAATAAAGACGCAAATTGAGTTTATTGAAAAGTTAATAAAAACAAACAAATCATTATTTTCATATTTTAAAATTAATATTTTCGTTTGCTTTTCATTCATTAGTAGGAAACGTGTTTCTAATAACAAAACTAAAATAAATAAAAAAAAACAAATCTGTTTTTACTAAAATTTTTAGTGATAATGAAATTGCTTTAGTAACCTATATAAAGGTTGTCTATATATATATTATATATATATATATATATTACAGCTATTTTATGCTTATCTTTTATTCATTTTTGCAATCTTTCTTTATCTAACCCCCACTATTTGACTTGTAAATGTATCTTTGGCTGCGCGTGACAGCTACAGATATAGATAGAAATGCTGATACAGATATGAAGACAACATGCATTTGAGAGTGCGAAATGTGAATATAGACACACAAAATAGTAAACTAAAGTTTCACTGACAAAAACAAAACAATAAACTATCAAAAGGAATGGAAAAAACTCTGTCAACAGGAGGAGCAATTTTCATGCTTGATGTAATGTCCATTTGGAAATTCACAAGATGCTTACAGTAACGTTGGGTGCCCTACTGCCCAAAGACAATTTGAAACACTTAACCAAAGACAAACAACTACAACTATTAGTACATGACTATAAGATACCCTATAAAAACTTCATATAATGTTGGTAAATTATTTGTTTCTTTCTTAAGTATTGTGTGTTACATGAAATGAGGTACGCCAAACCATTAGTCAAAGCTGGGAAAGTTGCCATCTAAACCTGCTATTTTCACCTTTGACCCAAATTTTTAACTGTACTGAGCTTAAGTTATTCAAAATTGTAACAGCCCAAATGTAGCTAGTATTTCTACAAATAGTTTTTTACTTCGAAACAAACTAAAATAAGCAAATTTAAGATAGAAATCATCTCAATAGTAAGGAAAGCACTTTTATTTCTTTACTGTCACTAGAGAACACTTCGAATTAGTATTTGAAATCAAGGTTTACAATGATATAAAACTATTATTCTTTATAATTATGATATAAAAACAAAATTCTAACCTACAAATTGTTTTATAGTGTTATAAATTCAGTTGTAAAAATTAACTGTAGGATACCGTTTATAAAACAAAATTAGTAATAACAGGGTATAAAAAGACACATATAATGAAAACTTGTCGAAGAATTTGTTGCGCTTTGGACAATAGAGCTACAAAGCGTACAATACGAGTATGGAAACTTGTCAAGCGTTTTTACAGTTGAACTAAAATACAAGAAGAAGGAAGATCCGCAGAGATGACGATGTCTGGATACGCTTACCAGAAGTATAAGCTATGAAGCTTAAAGCATGTTTGAGTAGAGTATTTTTAAATTGGCGCTGACTAGTTAAGGACTTGGTTCGCACAATTTTAACCTAGGGCAATAGACTTCAATTTGCTCTTAATGGAGTGTGGTTAAGGCTTTGGGCGTGATGTGGGCTAGTGAATCGTAAATCCTTGCTGTTGCCAAGTGAACTGTAGCTCGTGTGGGGGAAAACAAAAAGCAAATCAACAAAAACATTGCCAGTATGTTGTGTTCAAGCAGGTTTTTCTTTTATATGTATAGTTTTTGTTTTTCTTTTTTTTTTTTTTACATTGCTATGTGAGTAAATTGCCTCGGAAAATGTTTTTCATTTCCCCACCAACTAGTTGCAATAGAGCAAAAGATGAGGTGGTATTTGGTTCACACCCTGGCATCTTGCTGAAGGTCAAGCATTCGCATATTGATTATTTGGAATTTCATTAGCAGCCAAGTCAAAGCACAACTAGGAGCTATGATGCTCTGCCTGCCTGCATTCTGTTGCATTTTTCCATATGCTGTTTCCCGGACAGACAATAGCAGAGCACAACCAGCTGTTGGCAAGGAGTGTATAACAAACGCGCACCCGTTGTGCTTTCAGTGTATTAATAGGTTTGTCTGGGTGGTCGACAAAGGATTATTAGCAATTCAGATATACACACAGACACAAACACAGACACAGATACAATTGCATATGCAGATGCTATGTGCCCATTGTACATTTGGGAGAAAAGTTTAGCCTAAAGGGCAGACAAAAGCAAAGAAAAACCAATTAAGTCCACACGTGCATAAAGATACCAAAAATAATACGAAACTCTACCTTTATTTAATGGACATATTGATAAAAGAAAAAAAAAATGAAAATACAACTTAGCTTGAAGTCAAATACTAGAAAGAGACACCTGAAGACCCAAAGAGCAGCGTATATCTTAGTATATATTGGAATGAATTTCTTTAAGGCGTCTGTTACTCCTCCGTCCATTCGTTTTATTTTGTGTGCAGAATAGTCAGGCTTTGACTTCAAAGCAGAGCAGTAAATTGTACATATTTTGACCCAATTTGTTGTGGCCAATACGTATACGTATAGGCCAAATGTATACGCAAACATACATATATGTTATATGTGTATATATATGCGTATACTTGTGTGTAAGAAGAATCAAATTAATACTTCACACTTCATAAATTGGACATTGAAAATGAACAGATTAAAGGCCTGGGCAGCGAATTTCATTTCCATTTCAGTTTTCTATTTTCAAACTAAAAATACAACAAAGTTGCTTTATAAATACATTAACACCTTTAAATGCTGCCAAATGGTTCAAGGTATATATTGATATCTATCTATATATAAATATATATATAATCAAAAGGCGAAATGTTTGATCGTGCGGTTTTCTGTGTATATATAAGATAGTATACAATATTAATTAAAATATTAATAATAATAATAATAATCATCATAATATAAAGAAGAAAACTAAGCAAATTAGATTAAGACGCACCCCCTAGATCAGTTTAATATCTTTGGGAATTAAATGACTAAAATAAACAAAAGGATTTCAATAAAAAAGAAAATTATAAAATTATACATATCAATTGGTCCATTAAATTGCCATAAAACGTTATAAAGATATCAAATTTGACCTTTTCTGTGTGTTTGTTTTTTTTATAGACGTGTTTATATATATAAAGATATATATATAAATATGTTCTTGAATTAGATCATCCGCTCAAAAATGTTTAGCATTCGAGTGAGTATCTTGATGAATAGCTGCCAGTTTATTGATGCTCGGCAGCTGTTTACATACCAGAAACCTCTTGTCAAATGGAATGCGTAGAAAATACATTTGGAAAAGTAAAAAAAAAAGAAATTATCTTATATGTTGTTGTTATTAGTCATCAACTAATTAAGTACTGATTATCTAATTTTTATTTTATTTATTTTTATATGTAGATTAGAACCCACATGGAAACACTTTTGTTAAAAATTAAACTGTTATAATAAGTACAAGCTTTTTTATTTTTTATAAAACTAAATTGCATTACTCTTGTAAGAGATTACATTATGTTACGAGACTGGAGTTGAGCCCAAAATTTTATAGCATGAAGATCTTAGAGAGACTTTTATTTTTATATACTAATTTTTTTTGAATTATATCTCAGCTCTATGAAAACAAAAACCTTTTGTTTTTCGCTAACATGAAAAAGCTTACAAACTTAGTTAGTATATATGCGATAAGTGGATAAGCGTTAAGACAACATTATACAAACATTATACAAGTATCTTTTGTTCAGTGCAAGTACAAAGTCGCAGTACAAAGCCAATTTGAAGTTTGTTTAGTTTCACTTGAAAATTCAGTGGCACTGCAGGGCGTACAGAAAATGCTTTTAAAAATGGAATATTTTATGTATATTTATTACATTATTTTATTAGGATTCCTTGCAGCAAGTAAAAAATTGGAAAATACCAAAGTGGGGGTAAGTTACAAAAAAGAAACAATAAAAAAAATACACACACACTTATACATGCACACAAAAACATGCAAAAAAATATATATAAAATCTGTCGAAATTTGTACTTTTGTTTTTTAGTTGGAAAATGTTATTGCAAGTAAAATTATTAACATAATTGATATACAAGGCATGTTAGGAGCACATGAAGTGAATGCAAATTATAAATTAATAAAAATACTAAATATTTCCAGTAAAAATAATGAGAGTTTATTGGACGTATTCAAACAGCCATATGTCAATGATTTTCAGATAGATTTTCAGCAAGATAAAATCGCGAAACACACCGAAGCTATAGAGCAAATAAATGCTAAGTTATCGACATTGGATGCATCAATAGTATATTTAAATAAATCATTAACAAAATATTTAGAACAACCCAAATCAACTAGTTGTTTAAAATTTAATACCATAGAAACTGTTCATCTATTAAATGTGCCCGGAATCCCACCATTTCGTGCTCTTTGCGATACTTGTGAAGCTGGAACTGGTTGGATAGTAATACAACGTCGATTTGATGGAACTGTTAATTTCTACAGAGACTGGAAGGCATATCGCAATGGATTTGGTACCTTTGATAGTGAGTTTTTTATAGGTCTTGAGTATCTATATCATCTGACTCAGTCGCATCAATATGAGCTATATATTGAACTTATCGACTTTAATAATATTAAGCTATATGCTCGATATGATAGCTTTCTAATTGGCAGTGAGAAAGAGAAATATATGCTGAAATCTATAGGTTCATATAGTGGGAATGCTGGAGATTCTCTCAAATATAATCTCAATGACAAATTCACAACGTACGATAACGATAACGATAATTGGCCTAAAGGCAACTGTGCCAACTACTACAATAGTGGCTGGTGGTTCAATTCGGATACAAATAGGTATATTAACAGTTCATTAAATATTTATTATATTGACAATATATTTAATATCTACTTTTAACTTCTAGTAATCTGAATGGAATTTACATTAAAAGTGGCGAAAATAATTACAAAGGCATTTGGTGGTACACATGGCACGGCTATAACTCTCTCAAATCGGTTAAAATGTTAATAAGGCCAAAATATACATTAGCCTAAACAAAAAAAAAAACCAATTCTATATTAGCAAAACATTTGCAATTTTCCTTTACTGCACGGCTAAATTGGTCAATAATCATTTTATCAGTTATGCAATATCCCCATTTCTATGGAGACAGATTCTGCTGTGTGACAACAAACTGATGTCAGTTTATCTTGATAAAATAATTATAACTGCATCACGATTGCATTAAGAACTGGAAATTTAATGTTTCGTGTGAAAATTCTGAAATTCTGAAAGAAAAGTATTGGGCAAATGTGAAAATTTCTTGAAAAGCTTTACATTGTTAAAAGTAACAATTTATCTGGCCATTAAAAGAAGAGCTTTTCTACCGCTTTACAAGGAGATATATAAGAGTTTCTTCTACTAAAACATTTTCAAAATAAAATATTTATAATTGATTTCAATACTGCTACCATACTATAGTTAAATTATACACCAATTATAATATATTTTCCTGAATATTTATGAAACCTTTTTGGTAAAAAAAAAAAGATATGGATTTTTACTTTAAGTTGGAGACATTAATTATATATGAACAAGGCAAATAAATAGGAAAAATCAAAGAAAACATTGGTATCATAGTAAAGATACGAATTATCTGTCAATCGCTTGCATTTCCACCGAGCCATTACCATCCTTTTAAAACACTGTATGCCCCATAGTTTTTAACAGTTAACAAGGCAGGATACGACAACCGACAGTAGTTAAACATAGTTTCAATACACCAAAAGAATGGTTTCGAGTCCTGGGTATCAAGAGGTCATGACATACTTTCAATTAAATTTTCCTTTGCCAAAAAAAACCTGCGTTTTTTACCTATTCATTTCATTCATTTCTTATCCATTCAAAACAAGTAATGGCGACTGTAGTCGGGTTTACTTGGCTACGAGAAACCACTTTGCCAACATGCACGAAGTTGTATACGATTCCCAAACAGAAATTGGAAGCTGATGCTACACCCTTAAAGGCAACGCTGTTATGGTATCAATCTATTTCATATTAATATTAAAAATGAATTTAAAAACGAAATAAGCTCTTAAATATTCTGAGAAACAGGCGCTCGTACAGACGGAAGAACATAGCTAGATCGAGGCTATCAAAAGGAACAAAAGCAGCCTACAGACTAACTAAAGTCCCTGGGAAATTGTAGTTGCCGCTTATGCGATGCCAATGCCAATTTATAAAATTCAAATGACAGAGTAACAACAGAGAGATATGGGTAAATAAATTAGACTTCATGGATTGATGGAAAATCGCTTTCATTAATCGAGGCATTTTATAACAAAACTGGAAATCATTTTGACTCTTGACTTTTTATTCATACATAGAATATTAGGTTTGGTGACCAATAAATAAATTTGATTTAAATCTAATATATATATATTATTTTTTTATTAGCATTGTGTTGATTAGAAAGCATTTGGAATGCATTATATATATTATATATATACATATAGATATATCAACGGGAGCTGAAAACTCATATAAGAGACACTGCAACTGTCAAGCCATCGTCAGTATTCAACAACTTTGCATAATCCATAATTTCCCCATTGTCACTTGGCTTTCAGTTTGGTGGCAGCTTTAACACACACACGAATACACACAAGCACAGCCAAACACACACGGGAGCTATTGCACAGCCAAAGTCTACCCTTCCTCTCCTCTTTTGCAATAACAAAATACGCAGTTCGCTGTTGAGGAAATTGCACAAATTTTGCGGTCAAATTGAAAAGTTCTTCAATACATATATATATATATATATATATATACATATATATATTGTCTAGTAGTTTGGGCCAAGGGCTAAAGTCTGTTTCACCACTTATTGTGGTTTATGTTTTATAATACTTTTTTTTTTTTACTCAGCTTGTTGGTCGCTTTGCTGCCTGATTGCCACCATTTCGATACTTGGCTGAGCAAATTGAAAGTTTTCTCAATTTTTTGTCGAAATATTCATACTGCAGAAAATATTCTCTGGTTACTCAAGCGTTGCATATTTCCATTCGAATGGTGAAATTTTTATAAACTATTTCTATTTAGTTTGTTAGTAATCCGCTTCTATAGCAATTTGTACCAAAGTGCAAAGTTGTTGAGTAAAGGCAATGAATTTCGTTCATTGTATACTCGATGCTCTAGTAATTGGACTCAAATGCATTTATGAAATAACTTCCATATTTTCGGCAGAATTCCAATTTATTTTAGCTGCTATCAAAATCAAATTCGATACCGAAATCCAACATTAACCATTTCACTTCTTTATAATAGGTATAATCAGCTTAATACCTTCAATCCTTCAACAATAGCTATCGAACAAAACATATTTGGTTAAGATGATTGATGATGTTAAACTTAAAGCAAACCAAAGAAAACATTTTATGTTAAGGCCTAAAATAACAAAAATTATTTAAATGGCATACGCTCCTAGGAATAATACCAAGAATTTTAATAAAATAATATATTTATATATGTAAACATATATATATACTATTATATATACTATTTGAACAATTCTATCAAATAAAAAAAATTTAATTTGCTTAGTTTTATGTGAAGTAAACCTTTTTTTAAAATATATCATAACAATAGTTTAAATAATGTAATAAATGTTGTCTCATTTCAAGAATGTTACACTCTTAATAGTGAAATTTAAATTTTTATAATATCTCCTTGAACTTTGGAAAACTGAAAAACAAAATCCTTCCTCACGCCTCTCAAGGACATTACATGATAATGTCTCTAATGAATGAAAGTGGAAATAAATTTTAACTACTTTCCGAATTGATTAATGTATCAAAATTATAGTATGAATTGAATAAATTATTTAATGAAATTTATATATTATTATGTACATATGATTATTTTAATTTTTCTTTTTAAATGAAAGAATATAATAAGAAGAAAATGTTAAGTTAAAAGTTCCTTAAGACGAATCGATCAAAACTGTCGGCAGAGGATGGCGCCAAGTGAATGAACCATTTGGCCAGTCAGCTTCCGTAAACTAAGGCATCAAATGTTTCTACTGGACCTCAACAAAGTCAATCTTAACGTCCTTGTGCTTTTGTTTCCGGACTCCAGCATAAACATGGTTTAAATAATGTTACGTATATAAATGACTAACGTCATGCTTTTAGGCAGCACCTAAAACAGACGAACAATAAAAAAAATTGCCAAAACTAAGAGCCTGATACTTATCCTGCTGCTTGACGCCTGTATATATATTTATATATATAAATGTGTGTAAGTATATGTATTTTATACTAGCCAATGGGGATAAATAAGTACACGCCCACAAAGGACTTTTACTTTGGCCAACTGACCAACTGGTCATCAATTACATGAAGTGCGTAGAGCATTTCACAAATTGCAAGCGTAAATTAGCCGCGCCTGGGTGCCTATCATAGCTCAAACGACGATTCAAGTGGCCCTCAATTGAGTTGATTGAAAAAAATTGTAGGAAGCATAAAAATAGAAAGCGCTTTAAGGCCAAATGCCTCACTTAAAGTTGTTGGCCTACAAAAGAAAGCCAAATGCCAAACTGCTAACGAAATCTTCAGCTCAAATTTCAGCACATTGAGATAGCATCTTAATTACCCTCCCATGCACGAACATACACAAACGCAAGCACACACAGACACACATACACACACACACACACACCACATATATATACAAACATACATTTATGCACACTAATACACATACACATACAAAGAGTGAAAGCAAGGAGAGCAAGAGAGAGAGAGAGAGAGAGAGTGAGTGAGAGTGAGAGTGAGTGAGAGACACAAAAAGACATCGGCAAGTCATTGACCCATTGGAACAGGAAACCAATTTGGTCATCTCTTTAATATTTTGTTAGCTTATGTTGACACTTACTTTCTGCACTTCCCTTTTCACTTTACTTTTTTCTTTTTCCTTATCAATTTTTTTTATGTTTATGATAAGAATAATATCAATATAATATCATAATACAATTTTTGTTTGTACTTCCTATAAAAAGATTAAATTATTCATAAATAAAAGTCTAAACCTTCCATATCGAGTTAATCGTCATAAAGGGTATTTTTTAGTTCGTCATTAAATCGTATATTTACTTTGCCATTTTTTTTTAGGATTTTATTCTTTTTTTTTTTTTCTTTTTATTTAAGGCGAGAAAGCAATAACAATTTCCTGTTTGCGTAAAGTTTACGCTTGCACATTTTCTGACTGGACTTTCTGACTCGACCAACAGCAGCAGCAGAAGGAAACAGAGCAGGACTAAAGCCATGACCAAGACAAGTGAAAAACATTAATTATATAGACCACATACAAACACACAGACACGCACACACTTACAAACACAAATACTTGTCTACAGACTATAGCCTATAACTGACCCCGCAATATAATGGCTGCACACCTTGGTGTATAGTTACGTAAAAATTTGGAAAATTTGGGGACTACTCTTCTTGTTTGCTATTTGGGTACATTTTGTGTAACTGTTTGTGCTCCTGCTTGCCATTGTTTATCTGACCTTAGCAATTTATATTGGGCCCAAAACATGTCAACTTCTCTGCTCCTCAGCTGTTTTTCAACATTTATTTACTGACCATAATTGTTCCATACCCGAGTGCGCAATGGATTGTTATTTTGTTCGTGCAACTTGCTACAGATACCCAAGCATACATAAGCACGTGTTTCCTAACGGTTTCCAAGGATATTAGATACAATTTATATAACATTTTGTGTATATACAACGTATTAAGACGCTGGCAATGACATTTAGTGCGTTTTATTTTTACTTTTGCCTGATGTTCGCATAAAGTAAAGCATTTTTTATGATTATTATATTATGAACATTA
This sequence comes from Zygothrica quintamaculata, assembly GCA_037044455.1. NCBI lineage: Eukaryota > Metazoa > Arthropoda > Insecta > Diptera > Drosophilidae > Zygothrica > Zygothrica quintamaculata. The sequence continues at coordinate 65,268 of JBAMBS010002327.1, forward strand.
TTCGATTATTCGTAATTGATATATTGGGAATTTGATTGGCGATTTTGATTAATTTACATAATGCTTTTTAATCGCATTCTATTTGGACATCATCAAAGCAAAATTTTAAAAAATGGACACTTCAATTAAATATAGATGATTCTTACTCGAATTACTTAAATCAATTTAAATTGAATACAATTTGATATCCAATTATTAAAATTGATTATGATAAAAAGCAATTGAATATATATGTATATTTATATCTTACGTACTTTTAATTATATACAAACAGATAAAGAACTGTTAAACAAATGCTTTAATCATTTTTAAAGCATTTCAATCAAAAGGTCACAAAATAAATATTTAATTTGAAAAACATTTTAAGCGTGACTTAAAAGAATAAGTTTTAAAATTTGTAACAATCCTTCTTGAACAACTTGTCGTTATATATTTTGATCGTAAATAAATTAAGCAAGCTGAAATTAATTAAAACTTTCACAATCCTGTTTATATGTGGTAAAGAAATAAACTTTTCTTAATGGTTCCATTTGCGTACCTCATTTAAAATCCCAACGAATAAGTCGTGAATTGCCGCCCAAAGGAAAGATGAAAAGTTTCTTCAGAATTTAAAATTAAAAGCGACAGCCAACTGGGACTCATCCAAAAAATGTAGGCCCCAATCATTTTAACATCATTGCCAGTAAAAACAAGTAAAGACAATGCTATAATCGAGTATGCACGACTTACAAATACCCCCAACAACAATTCTGAAAAAGGATTAGATATTTATTATTGAATTTTGTTGATTGTTCAACTTGATGAAATTAAAGTTAATCTCATTATGTTCCTTAATAATCTAGTTTTTATATTCAATTTTAGATAGCGTTACAAACCGTATTAAAACATCAGTATACCCTTTCTCTTATATGAGTTCAGGGTATAAAAGCAACAAAAAATATGCAAAGATATATATAAAAAATGGCAAATGGCAAATGGCAAATGGCGATATGTATAAGCCGTAACGGACGCAACACGCCAAAACAATAAACGGAAGGGCTTCGGACAACGTTGCAGAGTTTCCGGTCTTGCCATTAGTCATTATTGACACATTTTTCCGCCTTTTTCTAGCAAGTTCACCAATTGGACAGTCTGCCAGTTTATCAGTCTGCCAGTCTGTCTGTCGGTCTGTCTGTTAGTCTGTCTCTCACAACTGTACTCATATTCTTGTTATTGTTTGTTTTTTTGTTTTTCGCTCGAGTTTCTTTTCCTTAAATGATATATAAGAGCTTAAGTTTTCATAATATTATATTGCTTTTCCTTTTAGTTCTGTTCTGTTCATATTTACTATATATATAGAAATTATATATACTTACAATATTAATTACTATATTATAATTACTACGATATATACTACGATATTAGTACGTATATATATGGAATGAATATTTCAATGGTTTTTTCCTTCAACTTGGCCTATATACAAAGCTTTATTTTAAAAACTAAAGTTAACCATGATTCCAGATTTTAGAATTTTTTTTCTTTTTCTATAAAAAACTATATGCAGGACATCTTTTTGTTTATATTCTGAGCTAGCAGCAAAGGGTCTTTGATTCAACAATCCGTTTGGATATTTTACTTAAAATAAGATAAAAATCAATATATATCAGTTTACTTAACTAAAAAATACCCTGCAATATAAATGAGCCCAGCATAAGTGGTGGCTACTATTGTTACATAATAAAAAAAATATATATTTAATGCTATTTAACGAGCCTTATATATATATATATGTATATATATATATATATGTATAGATATATATATATATATACATGCATATTTAAGATTTATATATTTGATAAGATATCTAACAATAAACCATTTTAGCCCAATTCAAATTGGTTTAGGGTATACGAACTAAAACCAAGTTCGAAATATCCGAAATTCTGTTGATTGTTTTCCCAGTTTTTGTGTGCTAGACTACAGTTCAATGAGATTCTCTCTTAATTTGTGAGACAACCCATGCATTATGGCTTCTATAGGAGAGCGGCCATTAATACTTGAAGAGCTCATATTGGGCTGAAATTACTGTAGGCTCTCTGCATATTTAGAAGTAAAATATCATAATATGCGATTATATAAGAATTTATGTATAAATTTCATTGTATAACTAAAATGTATACTTTTATCTAGAATATTTATTATTTTCCTTTTATTTAAACTACTTTTTTTTAATTATATTGTAATTAAATTAACCCAATGCACTTTGCTGCTATCAGCCTATAGATAAAAGATAGATAAACAAAGTTCCTAAAAAAATGGCAGCTAAAGTTTAGGCAAATAGTTAATCGAAACTACAGCTTTAGTTTGAATAGATCAAAATAAACTTTTTTTTGATTTTTGCCTCTTGGTCTAAGGCAGCAACCACTGTGCAATCATCTAAACTTGGCAAAGGAATTGTGCTTGAAATTAAAGAATTTGTTTCTCTGGTAGAAGCTTTGATGTTTAATTTATGTGTATGACATTCAATGAGGATTGGATGAGGATTGAAAGAAGAGTGATAACAAGCATGATAACAATTGAATAGCTTGGGTCAATTATAAAAGAGTGGTATAAACTGATATATAAGTATTAATCCAGTACTTAATCTATAGTCTTTAATTAAAATTTCTTTGTGTTTGCTAAGCTAAAAGCAAAATACAAAACAATACATTAAATATTTGTTTATTTGTTTATTTGTATTACTTGGTTATATTAAATAACTCTAGTTTGATATAATATACTCATTGGTTAAACAAACGACAGTTTGAATATGATATTACTTACATATCTGTCCTTTGAGCTGATTTAACATTCACATTAATGTCCTTAAACATTGAATTGAATTGCCTATGAGTATTTAAACAAGAAAATACCAAATACATACATACATATTGTCTGTCCATTTAAAACGAATATAAATGTTTATATAATCGTATAGACTGAAAGCGAATAACTTACAAAGTTCATTGTGAACTTAATTAAAGCAACGCCTTTTTGGTTAGTTTTGTTGAAGTCGCTTCGTCGCTTGGTCGTTTGGCTGTTTGGTCAAATGGTTGGGTGATTGTTTGATGGGTTGGTTGTTTGGATATTTGTGTGCTTGAATGTTGAAGGTTGAATGTGGGCTATAGCCTGGCCAAAACAAACACGAATGCCAAATATCAGAGCAAAAGGCAGTGCAGAAAAATGTTGCCGTTTCCCGTTACTCTTACTTGTACAAAATCAACTAAAACAACGAACACAAAAGAAGCCGCTAAGTAAACACCAACATCAACCATAACAATAGCAACAATAACAGAAATAATAACAACAGCAACACCAACACCAACACCAACAGCAACATAAACAACAACAATAATAACAACAATAACAAAACGCAACAAAGTAAATAGAAAGAAATACCAGGCAGTTGTTCAGTTAGTTGAGTTGTTAAGATTGTTGGCTGTTAGTTGGGTGAGATACAAAACTGCACAACAGTAGCTAAAAGTCGACAATTGTAGCATGTTGTGGGCGAAAATAGGGCGTGTCTTGGTAACTAAACGGGCGATAACACAAAAGGCAGCTAAGCTTAAATCACAGCGTAAGGCTCAGAAAGGACCCTTTGCCGTTCCTTATTGCCCTTGCTCTTGCCCTTGCCTTGGTTTTAGCCTTTGCCTTTGCCCTTGCTTAAATTAAAAAAAGAATACATTTTGCATAATTAAATGTTACTTGAAATGCCAAAATAATAATTAAGGTGACAGCATAATGAGTTCTCCCGACCACGGATCAACTCACGTATATTCACTAGCAAGTTTCTCACTGTAGCTCTCTGTCGCATAGCACAGCTTCTCACTCTCTCTACTCCTTTAGAGTCTGCCTTTTACTATTACCGCCATAGCATTAGATGATGCCTAGACGCCATGGCGAAAGAAACCGGAAAAGAGGTGTAACTAATTGAATACGGAAAGGCGGAGTCGACGTAAAGTGTTTCAAAGAGTATTTAAGGCAAAAGATATTAAGATGATAAAACAAAATGGACATAAGCAGGGAGAAAAATAAAACCGAGTTAAAAGTCCTACTTATCGCACTTAAATTGTACAATCTATTGACTTTTGCTGAAACTCTTTATGCATATGATTTCTTGGCTAAAATATAAATACAAAGCCCAGACTCTAACCACATTTAAGGACAATTCATTTGTCTTTTACTTGAAAAGCGTTGCAAAATAAGAGCCGAAAATAAATTTTGTATTAGAGCAGAACCTTTGCCTGGTCATCCACTTTGCCTGTTCCAGACACATTTGAAGTGGAAATTCGAATCGCCAACGTCGTTGTCCTTAGCTCGAACAATGCCCAGAAATCAAATTCAAATACTCACAGTATACAAGTATAATGGCAAAATTGACAGACATTGGATGGTTACAGTAAATACTTCATGATTTTGGCCTGAGAATGGTCTCAGGAAATGAGAGATAAACATTATTTGATTGGGGCAGAATGATCATTAGAATTGGAAATAAACTTTCTCTTCTTTTATTTTGTTTGTTTGCCAAAGGTGATAAAGAATGTTGACTATGTTGCTTTTCCAACTGGAAAACTCAACAGCTTACATAATGCCATATTATATATATAATATAAATATAATATGATGAAAACCCATGAAAACTAAAACCATAAACGAATTTATAGTTTTTTAACTTTAAATACACGCTCTGGGCGCCATTATGTAAAAAGCATTATTAAATTATATAGTGAAAATGCAAGCATTTAAGAATGATTTAATAGAGTACAGCTCACAAAGAGATACCCTGCTGCAAATTTTAAGTTAATAAAACAAACCTTTTATTAAATTTTATACAATTTTAACAAAATCTTAAAAAAAAAGTATAAAGTAAATAAACTCATAGCTAATTAATGAAAATATAAAATGACTCGTTTATACTTAAGTGAAAGCATTTAAAATATAATTTATTGTTTATTAAATGATTTTAGATAAGTTTTGGTAAATCATTTTATATATATACCATATCTAGCATATTTTTAATGGGTATGAAAACTTTGAAATTCATTTTCCAAAGTGTATGTACGCCCGCGGTGCTGCGCATGCTGTGGGCGTGGTATGGAAAGTCAGAAACTGTTTCTAGCATTGCTTGAAGCCGAGAGAAGCAAAATATAAATTGAAATTAAATTATCGTGTGGAAATTACTAGGAAAATGAAATGTTTTAGTCAAGTCAACAGATTGAATTGCGAATTAGCTAGAAATTGATTTTCCTGTTTTGCTGGAATTACTTTTTTTTTCTGTTAGTTTTATATCCAAGAAAGAAATCAGAAGAATACATGTTAATATTAAATCGCGTGCATAAAAAATGAGGAAAATTTAAAAAAAAACAAAAAAACTTTTTATAAAAGCAAACAACATTTTGTTAGAAATGTTGCAGCATTAAGCTGGTAGGCGAAAAAGAATTTAGGAACACACTCAAAGGATTTAAAACGCTTTCACACCCTGACAAACAGAAATGCCAAACAATTGCCAGACAAGCCAATTTGTGGTCGGGGCTTTAAAAGTTTGACATGGCCAACACTCAACCCCTAAAAGGTGGCAACTTCAGCCCATTAAAATTGAAGAGGCTTATACAAAAAAAAAAAAGTTTCGACGTCGACCCACAGCACATTTTATTGTAGGTAGAGGTTGAAGTAACTCATTAAATTTCTAATGTTAAATGCAATTAAACGCCTAAAAGTATACCACAAAACCTTTTCGCTGTTAATGCTCATGCATAAATTAGCTGACAGCAGAACAATTAAAAAAAGAAAAGTTGCATTCTAAAATTACGGATATCATTTTATTGCTGCCCAACCGGTAGCAAAAGAAACTTTTTAATTACTTCTGATACACCTAATGTCAATTGTTAGTTGATGCAAAGAATTTTGGTTATATGTTATTTATTTTCCGTGCGTATTTTGTTATTATTTTCTTCGGAAAAATAGAGTGTTGTTAAAGTGATAAAAGGTTAATTTACCTAAAGCCTGTAACATAAAATGTGAAATAAATTAAATTTCATTTAAAAAGAGAGAATCAGAATCTCTACTTTATATATATTTTCTCAATCGCTTTTCCATTTATTTCCATGAGTTTGTGCCATACTTTTCAACTTGCATAATGCTGCAGCAGATTTTTCTTTTTAAAATCTAAGAGATAAAGGACCAGGCATTCATTAATTTTCCTTTTGGCTTTTATGTTCCTTCGGCTCGCACCAAGTCGATGCTTCTGACAGCTCATGGGCTTATGTACCCCTTATAATTACCTAGCACAGCATTTAATGAGTAACTGCCACAGGATCTGCCTTTCTATAGGTGGTAAAAAGTTGAAAGCATTGTGCTTTGAATTGATATAGCAAATAATTTGTTTGTTTGTAAGTTATATACTTATAGATATATATATATATATACTCTGGTATATAATAATACTTACTATTATACGAGAATTTCTAATTAGCAAGGTTCACAATTAAATGCTACTCTCAAACTAATTACCAAACACTCGAACATGTACGTCAAGCGAAATATGGACAGACTGACAAATAAATAAAAAAACAAAGAAGATAGAGAGAAGAACAAAGAGTAGAGAAAAAATAGCACAAACAAACAAAGATTGATCAATTCAGCTGAATTGATACCAATAAAAGGAATATATTTTTTATATTTTTTGAATTGAATTGAAGATGCGCCTTCTGACTGCCAACAAAAAGTGACCCAATTGAAACCATATAATTGAGTAAGGACTTCTAGTTCAATGAAAGAGAGAACCATTTGAAATATATAAAGTGTTTGTCGATGGTTATAGTTGCACTTGAAACAAGCAACTACTATTTGAAATTGATTAAATTTTCAGTTAAATTTGTAGTTAAGTTTTTCGGTCGCTATTTTGTTGTGTATTAAATTGGTAATTTGATGTAGAGGGGGAGGTAAGTTTTAAATTCAATTTATTACAGTACCTGGTTGAAGCCTGACGCTTATTTCGGCACGTGATAAATTAATTTAAGCCAAAAACCTTTCGCGTAATGCATGCATATTGCTCGACCAACCGACCGACCGACCGAACAGGTAGCTGTTGGCTTTGGGGTCTTGGGGCTTGGGATTCAGTGCTAGCCAGATGGTTTGGACCATAGTCGTTACAACAGTAACAAGTTTAGTACGCCACGCACCCAGCGGCTAATTGAGTTAAGCTTAACTAAAAATAATACCATCATTTTATTAAACATTGAAGTTTCGGTGTTTGCCATTTCACACAAT
>JBAMBS010002328.1:0-97709 GCA_037044455.1 Zygothrica quintamaculata
CAATTGTGTGGCGTTGATTTGTATAATTTTGTAATTTGTATACCAAAATGTGGCCACACATGTGTGTGTGTGTTTGCATAAGACTGAAGTTGGCAATTTTACTTTCCCTAGGCCATACCAAATAAATATATATATATATATATATATATATAAATAAATTAGAGTATACGTCCGCTTACATATATATATTATATGAATACATACAAACAAGGGAAGTCTGATTACTTTTCTATAAATAGCTTAAACCCAATCAAAACTGTCTTTGAACTAGTTCAGCCTAAGCTTAAAGTATAACTAAATTGAACACATCAGATTAAATCTAATCAAATTAAGCTTTTTTTAAGCATAAAACTATTTACTTTAATTAAAAACAGTTTAAAAGTTATTTATCTAAATTAAAAGTGCAATGAAGTTCATTTAGCCAGCTTAAAGAAACGTTTAATTTATATTAAATTTAACATGCCTATCGATGCTTTAGTTATTGATTGATTGATTGATGGATTGACTGGGTAACTGGATACTTTTGTAGCCACCCTCGTAGGGAGTTAGCACCCATGCTGAGATTTGTTCCACGTGCGGCAAAGGAAACACTTTTCCAAATGTAATTATCGGCATATTTGGCATTTTATATACACCTCATACTTGTGTATCCTTATAGCACATCTGAATGTATGTATGTGTGTATTTTGGTATGTAATTGTAGGCAGTTTGTGCACGTGCCTTAAGAGAGATGCTAACATGCTGAGTTGTAGTTCAGAAAGTGTATAACTTCCTGAGTGTTTTTTTGTGTGTAACTCTATGTCAGAGCATTGCCTTTTGAAAGCCACAAAAGGTCCTTGCCACAACTGTATATGATTGCGACTCTTCATACTGTACAACTTTTGTATAGAGGTAAATGCTACATATATATATATATATATATATATATATATATGTATATGTGCTCGGGTAAGTCATTTCGTGTTATCTGATTTTAATTTGGCGCAATTTACCTTTTTGCACCTGTTGACCTTTGTATAGCTATAGCCCCTCAGCACCCCCCTCTCCCCTCCCCTGAGCCTATCTACATGCAACATTACAAATATGCAAATATGAGTACAAGAATATGTAAATATGCTAATTTCGTTGAAAATTGATTTTGCAATTTAATTGAAAATGCCGTTGGTTTTTGTTGCTACACGGCACATATCGTTGTCCCATTTGTGGTTGTTGTTGTTGTTGCTGTTGCTGCTGTTACTGAATATGATTTTTTTTTATGTATATATATATATATTTTGTGCCTTTTCTTGTTGTTGTTAATATGTTTGTTCAAGCAGCTGCCACAAATGACATAAATACTTGAACACTTCCACTTCCATCTTTAGCACATCATTTGCAACTTTTCGGAGATTGTTTTTAATGACATTAAAATTGCCAAAATTACAAAAGCAACACACAAAAAGAACACTTACTGTCAGAGTCAGTCTGATATATGTGTAATATATATATATATATATATATATTCATATCGAATAGCTTGGAAATCAATAATCACAGAGTTCAATTGGAATCGTTGGCAAGTCAAGTTCTCAGTTCTCAATTCTTGATACTCGATTCTCGATGCTCAAAGCTATTGAGTCTTTGGTAGTCCAGAAGCCATTGGCAGTGCCAGTGGCTGACAAATGCGCCTGATATATGGACCAGTCTGGCTCAATAAATTCTATATGAAACTGTGTGTTGACTTGCAAAAATGTCAGGGGGCGGCAACACATGTGATAAATGTGCGGCATTTGTAGAGCAATGCAAACATGGCACCTTCATCTACAATAAAAATTAATTGCATTTTTTCCAAGCACATAATTATGATGAGGAATGTGTGTTGCTCACATTAAACATATATATATAGATATATATTTTTGTATAAAAAGTTATAAAAAAGGATAGCAAGAAGTAGCTACAATCCTTAAGTTAATTCAATATAATTTAATGCAGACAGTTACTAAAAGTCAGGTTAAGAAAAGGGCAATATACTACTACGCATACAAACATTTACACTTACATATATATATGTATATATATATATACACCCACATCTATTGCATAGTCTAGTATATATTGAAGCATTTTTAAGAAACTTGGCCAACATCATTTATCTTCGATAGCCACCGGCAGACAACTGCAAGGCGTTGCCCAAGTCAAAGACAGTCCGTTTCGGAGACTGTAAAAATATTCTATCTATTGCTATTTATTGTCGATTTTCTGTTAGCTGTTTGGGTGTTTAGTTGATTGTGTTAGTTGGCTGCTATATATCACATTGAACTGAGATCTATTTTTCACATTAATTGGCAAGGTTAAGCGAAGTTTGGCATGTGAAAAGTTGTCACTTACTTGTATTTGAAATCAACTTAAATTCTCTTAGAAAATGCTTTGTTAGAATTTTTTTATAAATGCTGCCAATTGGCAAGGTCAGTGTAACAATGAAGGGAATAAAACCATTTTTTAATATTGCTACATATAGACGGCTATAACAAAGACAAAAAGAAAACATTTGGGCTGTTTGCTGTTATTGTAGACGTCTTGTTTTTCTTAGCCATGACAATACGACGCCGCAATTAGGCCAGCAAATGTGGCGCGAATTCAAACAGTATACAGTAAAGAGGGCAAAGGACGACGACTTTCTTTGCCTGACAAAGGCGAACTGTCAATGAAAACAATCGACAATTTATTGATTCATTGAGAATATTTGTGGGTGGTCTAAATCAGCACAAAACAAAAGAAAAGAAAAAAAAAACAAATTAACTATATACGATGATCAAGCAGCTCAAGCTTCAACCAATAAGAACAGCCACACGCAACTTTGCCTCAAATCATATAAGCGCCCATATTCTATGCCGTCTTTCGATATAGAGTGTCTTGCCACACACACTTGGCTGCAAGTTAACCTTGGCTGTGTCATGCTTGTTGTCTCTACTTACAAGTAACTTATTATGCAGAGCAAGTACTACAATTTACGCAGACAGGATTAGCCGTATTAGCCAAGTGCTTTCTTCACATCACAAAGCTGTCTGAGAAAACCTGTCGCCTTGTCTTATGCCTTGCCTATTTATTGGCTAACATTAAGACCGAATGACAATGCCCACGTGTATCTAATTAAAATATTTATATCAAACTGTCTACTCTCTACAGTTGTGTTTCAGTTTCTGTTTCTGTTTCTGTTTCTGTTTCAGTTTGAGTTTCAGTTTAAGACAGCAAATCCAATGTTGATTTCACACTCTTTTTATTTTCTTTTTGTTTTTATCAACTACAACAGATGTTTTTTATATACTCTAAAAGTAAATACATACATACATACATGGATATAGTCAAAGTACTCAACTTCGCTTATGTTTCCATTTGGCAACTCTGCTTATTGCTGTTTACCATAAGTCTGCTTATTTGCTTACCTTCTATGGCAAATATTTGAATTTAAATTCAAACGTGCTTGACACATAATACAGTGCCTGCAGCCTGTACTCTACGTAGCCCATTTCGCTGTGCAAATATTTTATGAATTTCAATGAGCCTCTGGTGTTGTTCTGTGATGCCTTCTGTATGAAGGCCCAATGACACACAAATGCGCCAAAATGTAAAAGGTAACAAAATGTGAAATTAGTTTGACACGTGTAAAAAAGTAAGATACTGAAATCAGCTTAGCTTAACGCGTGCCAACAATACACTTTTACTTTTTACTTACTTTCTTTACCTTTCTCTTCTTTGTGTAGAAAAGATTTTCATTGAGCAGATTTTTCTTAGGGATTTGCATTATGCTATACATGTCTGGATTCATAATTGACCCACCATAACCCAAAAGGTCAAGAAAAACTTAACATTTTATCAAGATATGAAAGTATTTCTAACCAAAATAGTTTCTATACTCTTCTTCATCTTTTATTCTTATTTTTATGCTAGTTGCCATCATCATAATATATATACTACTAAATAAATCATGTGTTTAACCTAATACAAAAAAATACGAAAGTATTTCTATTTCTACACACAGTTAATACACACTACTTATATGAGTGTATAATATACTTTTATGGAGTTTGTTGTTGTGTAAGTTTTTCTGTTCTCTAAGGAAATTGCTGTATAAAAAGAAGTTTCCTTGTGCGCACTTCGAGTATCCTTTGTAGCCATCTTTGCTTATCATCACAATGCAAGTACAATGTGTATAAGTAAATTATATACATATACATATGTATATATATATATATGTGTGCATACGTATGTGTATATGCCACCGCAAATCTACTTAAAACGCAATTAAGTTGAATGCAAATACAGTCGACGACATTGCACATACAATGCAGTAAAATGCAAGCTGACAGCCCAACTCGTAGTTAAACAATGGCAGAAGACAACGTGCATACATATACATGAATGCATCCTTAAAAGTGTTGTCCTTACTCCCATTATCACGTTTCTTTTCTTTTGCATTCAGTAAATAAGTTTTACGAAATCGTCGTGATAATATCTTTAATAAAGGGCAAACAATAGCTGCTCAATAAAATAAAAACCAAGTGTAAACTCTTGAGTATGCTCAACTACAGCAAAGCCTTAATCTCAAACTGATACGCAGCAAGTTAAATTTATATAATTCTTAACAACTTTAACTACAAAATAATCTTTGGAGATACAAATAATAATATTTAAGTCAAAGTTAAAGTGAAGCCTGAAAGCAATTGCATGCAATTATAAGCTCGGAGTTGAAGTTCAGCCAATAGGCTGAACCTTAACGCTCTCAGCAGTAAGCCTATACAATACTTACAAGACAACAGATAACGTTAAATGCACACGCACGCACTAATACAAATGCACCAACAGTCCAACTAATACCACAAGCATTTGATCAGAATGTTCCGCTCTGAGAGTGGAATGTATGTTTGTGGGTTGTTAGATCGCTGCTCTGACCGCAGCTGAATGCTAACAGTGAGGCGCTGCTAATAACAGCAGCTTACGCATTGGCCACTGTTAAGTTAACAGCAGGCGCTCTTACGAATAGAAAATAGTTAAATCTGTTACTGTAATAGTGTGGATACAATTAGTAATTGAAATGAGATTCATTAAAATATTTAAACTTATTAATTTTTTGTATAAAGTTAAGTTATAAAGGCATATATATATAAGTATAGCAACGATATAAATCAGAGAGTTGCAAGAGATAGAATATTACGTATACTGTTTAGATTATAGTCAAGTGTTATTGTTAAAGAGTCAAGATTGGTTATCTAGAACGTTTGTTATACTCATAGCTGTCAAGGATTTCTCATGTGGTGAAAAGTTGTTGTGGCAACATACCTGCTGTTGGCTGGTGTTAGCTGCAGCTCGGTTGCTGATGATGACTTAAAAGTTAAATTTGTTTTTGAAGAAACTTTAATCAACTTTTCTGAATAGAAATATAAGACACGAGGCAAGAGTCAACGTATTGTGTGACAGTGAGGCCTAACTTTTTTCATTCAATGCTAAGAAGCGCGCACAATTCAATGAAATTTAGCGAAATTCTTCAAGGTTCTTTGCAAATTTGTGAAACACAGCCACGTAATTGATATTACCGAAGCTTGGTAAATGTTTATAGCCGTTGATGTGCATATGGCAAATATGGGAAATATACGTAACTGGAGTAACTCATTGGAAGCCTGTATGTAGGGATATGAAGGATGTGGGATATGTTTCTGAGTGTGTGTGTATATATGGAAGAATGAACGTGATATTTCACAAATTAATTGTGCATGTGCTCAGAAACCTCTCAAAGTTTTCAATTCTATGTAGCTGCTGTATGTATCATTGGGTGCTAAGGCCAACGGATGCGAAAGTGCATTATTTTTAAGTTTATATAGCAACACATCACATGCTGGGCGATAGGTAGAGGCTCTGGCTAAAGATGCGGCTATTGCAGGCCGTAGCAGACTTCTCTTTCTCTCTTCGAGTACGGGTAAAAATTTCTTGCCATAAATTTACTAAAAGCTTTCGCAACGAAAATTTGTTGCTACCTTCCGCTGACAACATGGCTCACCTGGTTGCAGCCGTACCTATAGCCACAGGAGCCACATGAACCACTTCCTTTGCTCCTACACCAATAGTCTTTCTCAACTCCCCACTCACTCTCTCTCTCTCTCTCTCTCTCTCTCTCTCTTTCATTCCTGTTCTGTCTTTGTGTCTGTACAACTGTATCTCTCTTTCACTTGGCAGACTGCAACCAAAGCAAAATTTACGCCTCAGCCTTCATTATTATTGCACTTTGCCCAGAATAACATCGTTGTTGTTTTTCCTGTGGTTGCAGCAGTTTCGCCAGTTGTTGTTGTTGTTGCTGTTATTGTTATTGTTGTTGTGGGCATTGGTTGGCGGCATTGGTTGGCTTTCGCTACCGCAGACAATTTGGCAAACGTGCAAACGAAGTTTCTAAATAAAAGTGCAAACTAAATGAGCATTTACCGTGCGCGCATCGTAAATTCCTGTTGAAATATTTATGTCGTCTTACAATTTAGCTGGCAACCCCGCGGTTCGAGTACCATTTCGAGCCTTGGAGATGCTATTCATCCTACGCTATGCTTTTGCTCTTTTTAAAGTCTTAAATGTTCTGCTATTTTCTTGTTTGTTTTTTTTTTTGTACCACGCGGCGTATGGGTTATGTTTTCAGTTTTTGTACTTACTATGTGTATAACATGTGCATGTCTATGTGTGTGTATGTGTGTATGAGTTGGTGTGCGTATTTTGAAAGGCTTTGACAAAGTTAAGGCCGCGTCATGACGCTAGGCACAATAAAATGGTTTAATGAGGCGTCGCTGCTAGCGACTGCCAAACACCTTTTTATGCGTATGACAGCCGTTTACCTTTAGCTGAATGCTAGACTCATACCTGGACAAGAACCTTTGCTGCTGCTGCTGCTGCTGCTGCTGTTGCTGTTGCTATTATTGCCATAGCTGCTCCTGGTCATACGCCCAAGCGCTCACACTTATGCACACATATACACTCTGACACTGTCACACACACTCTGACACTGTCACACACACTCTGACACTACCACACACACACACACTGAGACTTCTATACTCCCCATACTCATTGCTTTTACCATGGCACATGACTTCATTAGTGTAATGAAAACAGGAGGAAAACCAGAAAAAAAAAGAAAATGTCAAGGTTGCTCCCGGGCAGCTTCGTGCGAATTGTCGCGGTGAATGGAAATGCCTGTCCATTTGAGAAGGCTTACAGCTAACTGGCAAAAGGTTAACACTCGCAAAATGCCCAAAATGAACGTGCCGCATTTTTGTTTTGAATAACAAATTTAATTAAAATTAATACAACAACACTAGAGATAAGCCATGCCAAAGATTGCTACTGCGACCTTTACTTTACATTACATTACATTCCATGGAAATGCTGCACTACAAATATCCTTAACCAAATACATTTGAATTGTATAAACAAAACAAAACTTCATTAGATACAATTTACTACACTAAGCCTACTCACAAACAGTTTAATTGCCAAAAGGCATATTTGTAACCAAGAGTAAGTTAATATTACTCTAATTGTGCTGCCGAAATACGACAGCTACCTTTGTGATAGGCAGCTGCCTAAGCTAATGAGCTGCATGTTATCCTGTTGCCAGGATACCAGTTGCCTGTTATCAATATTAGTTACATTTATGTTCCATACATATATACAGTTTGTATTTCTCTACATATCTATTGACTTGTTCATAATGAAAGCTGCCTTAAAATAAACTTGAATATTTTTGATTGAAATGCGATGACATTTGCTTAGCTTCTATAATAATAACTCTTATATTTCAGCCACAATAAGTCAAACAATAAATACATAAATAAATTCTCATATTTCAATAAAATATCTTTGAATTATTTGATTACTTTTATCATATTTCTACTAAGTTAAAAATAAGTAAATTTAATATAAATATTTATAGATTGGGTAGCATCCTTTTGCCATATATGTTATTAAAGTTTGAGTTTATAGCAAATAAGATGCCTATCTACAGATTGAATCCGCTTCAAGGCTAAAATCTTGCACTTTTCTCTTATTTTTCTAGCTTTTCTTTTCTCTTCCACTACTACTTTCTTTGCACACTTCCTATTGAGTGCTCGTTGTGTCCGTTCGCTGCAACAGCTACATATGTCACAGCAACGCCGACAAGACAAATACACAATATTAAAGTAAACATGTTAAAACCATAAAAACGCAACTTCACAAAGGCTGCGCAGCTTTGTGAAGGGAGCAGGGGGGGGTGGAGTATCGGCAAAAAAATATTGCAAGGAAGCAAGCGGCGCACAACAAAAACACGCGCCAGAGAAATCATGTAGAAAGCTTTTGCCATTGCTTCTACTTCTCCATATATATATATATATATATATAGATGTATGTGTATATGTATAAATTTATATATATCTATATATATATATATATATATATATTTATATATGTGTGAGTGTGTGCTACGTTTGCACAAACTCTAAGGCAATATTTTTTGCACAAGCAACGAACTGGTGAACAGTCGACTAATGCACAACAATGGCGACCATCTAGTGTTCAGAGATGAGAGTTAGGACCAGTGGAGTTCAACACATGTGATGGTAAAGGGTGTTGGCTGCTGGCTGTTGGACTAAAGCTGCTTGCAATAACAGGAATGAGGAATAGTTTGCTGTAAGGTTATGGGTGAGGCAGCATAGCGGGGGATTGGGCATGACAAAATATGTGAAATCATGAATAAACTGCCATGTGCACAGCATTCAACATTTGCAGCCGCAGCTATAGATGATGCTGCTCCTGCTGCTATGGGGCATACTGTTTGTGTAGCTCTCATACTACTACCACACACACACACACACACACATACACACACGCACACCCAGAGAGTTTTTCTTATTTGCCACAGCCTTTGTAGTTGGTTCCTTTTGGCCGCGTTTCTATGGTGCCTTCGGCGCTTGTTGGCAAAACGCAAAGTGCATCAAGGCATAGGAAAGCGGAATGCTTCTTTGTATGCAACAAATCCAGCGTGGAACTTGACTTTGCCACAGACCACACGGCGGCATGGAATTTCACTTTTAGCTGTCTCCAAGTGAATGCACTCTTTGACTCAAACCGAAAAGTCGTAAGTCGTAAGTCTAAGTGATATTCAATGTGATATACGCTACAGTAAAGTAACTGTAAGTATGCCATTAGTATAGGGAAATATCTTAATTTTTTAAGTAAATTATTGAAATTTATTTAATCTTTATAATCTTGTTATAAATCTACAGTTTTTCTTTTAAAAAAATAACTTAAGCTAATAGTAAATAAGTTTGAATTCAGATTTTCTGCAGGCTTACATATTGATTACGCGCAATTTATATTTTCGTTAAAGAGATTTCAATTGATTATTGTAAAAAGGGTTCCGTTTAAACCTTTAGGGATATCATGATGAGTATACATGTGTGTGTAATCAATATATACATGGCCAACAACTATTGAGGCAACAGCAACAGCCGCTGTTAAAAGTTAGTTATCCCAAAATTATGCCATGTTCCCCGATACATATATTTGTATATATATATATATATATATATATATGTATAAGAAAATCATTTTTCATTTTAATGATTCTTTCATTTCATTTTTCTTTACTCTTATTTATTTTTCTTTATGTTTGACCCAGCCCGACAGTTTTACAAGAATTTTCTCCAAAACCAATAAGCATTCTGCTAATATTGCCTGCTTCAAGCAAAACGATTGCATATATACAGAGTGAGTGTGGGCGACAGAGAAAGGGAGTGAGTAAAAGAGAGAGAGAGGCCACTATGCATGTAAATTGATGTATGCTTCGGTTGTCAGTGGCATACGAGTGCACTCCCCAATAAGAGTCACAGAGGACGCATTCGTCCACATTCTGCCTTTTCGCCCTTTGACAACATCATTTCATTCGCAGTTTGATGTTAAATCATGCACAACCATAAGTACACACTTATACCCATGCACACTAGCAAATACACATACACACTCACACACACACACACACAGAGGAAGCAAGAGACAGGCAGAGTCATACGCTTTCGAAATCTGCACTGCTTGTTCAGCAGCATTGCCATTTGCTTGGTCGCTACTTAGCCGCACTTTATGTACCCTGTGATCTATACCAAAAGAGGTTCGATATATGGAATATATCACTATATAGACATATATAGTATTTGATAAAAGAAGTCTGGCATAGACGCAGTAAACTTCTTATAACAAGCAAATTTAGTTTATAGACGCAATAATTGATTAACTTCAAAAATGAGCCCTAAAAAACTTGAGTAATGCAACAAATGAACTGAACTTTTATACCTTTAATATATTTCTACACATTTACAGAGTAACCTCTAGTCGACTGTATGCTATACTTCTCTGCATTCTCCTTTTTAGCAGCGCGTTTTTCTAGCTTTAGCTGGGTTCGGTCATTTTTTGTGCTGCTGCCAGCTGAGCTTTAGTGATGAAGGGTGCAGCTTAAAAATGAATCATTTGACTTTTTCTTATTTAATAATTTATAAGAATTAGCAGAGATTTGCATTTTTTTATTTTTCGCAATTCTTTTTCTCTTTTTCGTTTTCGTTTTCGTTTTTTTTTTAACGTTTTCTAGCAGTTGGCGCTGCAAATTTCTATTTAATTTGAAATTTATTGCATGCAATTTTCGTTTCGTTTGGTTTCGTTTTCGCTTGGCTGCAAAGTTTTGTATCTCTTAGAGTTGTGTCTGCACTTTAAAGTGGTCCTCAGGCAATAGAATCATAGAGCTGTATCTTATAGTTTTGTTTGCCATTTGCCGTTTGCTGTTGTTGCTGCTGTTTGTTGTGGGGAATGCCAAAAGTTTAGCAATTTCAATTGCATACTAAGAGCGTATTTTGTGTTTGACATTTGCTTAAGAAACGGAGATCTCTTTGGTTAACGGCCGTACTCTACTCATGCTTCATTAGCAATACAAACAAACAACAAACTGTAACTGCAACTGTAACTGTAACTGTTACTCTGTAACTGAAATAGCAACAAAAACAAAATCCTTCACAAAATTGTATCCTTAAATTGTATCTCATGATGCTGCCACTTGTTTACTTGACTTGCCATGCAAACCCAATGCGCGTTAATTTTCATCTTCATTTGGCTTTTGAATTCGCATTTGGCAGACAAGTTGCGGCATTGCGGGCGCTCTTATGTAGCCCCAAAATAGTCTTATGAGGGGCGTGGCAGTCTTTTGTGAATACTCTTTTGGCTCTTCATTATATATACATACTATATCTCTCTCTCTTCCTCTGTCTATATATATATTATGTACGTATAGCGTATATTTGTTGTTATTGCTTAATCTCTCACTCTCCCTTTCCTTCTTGCTCTTTATAGCCCAATGCATTTACATTTGAATCTGCTTCTGCATCTGCATTTGCTTCAGTGTGTATGTATGTCTCTCTCTCTCTCTGCCCCTGCGTCTGCCTCTCCTAGTGTTGAACTAAACTTCCAGCTGGCAGCTTAAGTTGCCATTAATGCCGCCAAGCGCAGTGTGCGCATTGTACAAGAGCTTCATCATCATCGTGCCTTGTCCTTGTCAGGACCTGTTCAACGTAGAGTAGGAATACTGCTCATTGAATGAGATCTTAAGTGTGCTGAGGCAAAAGTTCTTAAATTATTGTAATTTCATGCCATTTCGCCCAGCAAGAAAGCATAGAAAGTGCATGATAACCAAGTGCTTTCTGTCTTACAGTCTGTCTTTCAGTCTGTCTGTCTGTCTGCTAGTCTTCTCATCCAGCTTAAAGTTGTGCACTAATTAATTAACTTTGCTTGCGTAAGAAATGAAATACAAATAACTTTGACATTTGTTTGCATAATCTAATTACGTATACGTTTTTGCCATAAATGATGCTCAACAGGCCACTTCAACATTGCACATATCAGCATCTTAATACATTTGCCAATAACCAACCTTCACAGACACACATACACATATATATTTATATGTGTGTATTTGACATTTTGTTTATATTTACCAAAGTAAGATAAAGTAGGCGTAGAAAATTAACGCCCAACTGCAGCTGTAAATTAATTACACATAACTCATAATTGATACACTTGTATTGCATTTACCTAGGGTAATATCCTGACTAAAATAGTTATATATATATTTAAATATATATGTAGTAAAGGAAACTAAAAGGATTTTCTAACCAAAAACATTTTAAGCATCCAAATATATACAAGTTATTTGCATAACTTAAATTCTGTTTAATACAAATCAAATTCAATTAAACTTTCTGGCAAAACTAAATCAATATTCTTGCACAATAATTCTTCTGCAGTTCAGTACTTAATAACAGTTTATTAGATAGCATAATTAAGATATTTAATTACCTATTTAAGTATTTATCTTACAATTTAATATGCATATTCAATGCTCTATGAAAACTCATTAGATTTTGCTGCATAATTTCACAGGTTCAAAAGGAAAATCGCTTGCAAGATATTAATTATGAATTTATAGCTGATGCAATGTTGCCAGATGTTTAAAACCTTTTGCTTAATATGGAGAAATATTTATCAGCAGATTATAAAGAGCTTCTCATTATACTTTCTTTCCCTGTTTTTAGTTATATTTAAATTCTTATCAGTTCTATTCCTTAGGGCGCCTACCAGTCAGTCTTCAATCAGTATCCTTAAGCATAATCTTTACGAGGAAGTAGGTTTTTAAATCGAAGCTCTTGCTGTGAAGAAGCAATAACCCTTACTTTAGCAAGAGGCGTGGCAACTGTGTGTGTTACTGTGTGTGTTACTGTGTGTGTGTGCTAAAGTGTTGTTAGGCATATTTTTGACCTAAGGTCTGAATATCTTGATTTTAAGCACACTCAGCTGAAGTATTCTTACTTAAATTTGATTATTTGATTTATCAAACTGTGTTTGTATGTGTGTGTGTGTGTGTGTGTGTGCGTGTGTCGGCGACTGTATGTTTGTGTGTATTTTGAGTACATTAAAATGCTGTGTCTTGTGATTTTAGTAGGAAAATATTTTATTGTGAAGTGTCTATACTTCAGTAGAACTAACTTTCCTTTAGACTTCTTCAAAATGAATACAAACTGCTTAAAGATGAGTGATTCGTTTACGTATTCGTTTGAGTTGAATATGAAAAGTGTTGAATGTTGCAAATACTTGTAATGTAATATGTATTGTTGTTTATAAACAACAATACATATTACATTACAAGTATTTGCAACATTCAACACTTTTCATATTCAACTCAAACGAATACGTAAACGAATCACTCATCTTTAAGCAGTTTGTATTCATTTTGAAGAAGTCTAAAGGAAAGTTAGTTCTACTGAAGTATAGACACTTCACAATAAAATATTTTCCTACTAAAATCACAAGACACAGCATTTTAATGTACTCAAAATACACACAAACATACAGTCGCCGACACACGCACACACACACACACATACAAACACAGTTTGATAAATCAAATAATCAAATTTAAGTAAGAATACTTCAGCTGAGTGTGCTTAAAATCAAGATATTCAGACCTTAGGTCAAAAATATGCCTAACAACACTTTAGCACACACACACAGTAACACACACAGTTGCCACGCCTCTTGCTAAAGTAAGGGTTATTGCTTCTTCACAGCAAGAGCTTCGATTTAAAAACCTACTTCCTCGTAAAGATTATGCTTAAGGATACTGATTGAAGACTGACTGGTAGGCGCCCTAAGGAATAGAACTGATAAGAATTTAAATATAACTAAAAACAGGGAAAGAAAGTATAATGAGAAGCTCTTTATAATCTGCTGATAAATATTTCTCCATATTAAGCAAAAGGTTTTAAACATCTGGCAACATTGCATCAGCTATAAATTCATAATTAATATCTTGCAAGCAATTTTCCTTTTGAACCTGTGAAATTATGCAGCAAAATCTAATGAGTTTTCATAGAGCATTGAATATGCATATTAAATTGTAAGATAAATACTTAAATAGGTAATTAAATATCTTAATTATGCTATCTAATAAACTGTTATTAAGTACTGAACTGCAGAAGAATTATTGTGCAAGAATATTGATTTAGTTTTGCCAGAAAGTTTAATTGAATTTGATTTGTATTAAACAGAATTTAAGTTATGCAAATAACTTGTATATATTTGGATGCTTAAAATGTTTTTGGTTAGAAAATCCTTTTAGTTTCCTTTACTACATATATATTTAAATATATATATAACTATTTTAGTCAGGATATTACCCTAGGTAAATGCAATACAAGTGTATCAATTATGAGTTATGTGTAATTAATTTACAGCTGCAGTTGGGCGTTAATTTTCTACGCCTACTTTATCTTACTTTGGTAAATATAAACAAAATGTCAAATACACACATATAAATATATATGTGTATGTGTGTCTGTGAAGGTTGGTTATTGGCAAATGTATTAAGATGCTGATATGTGCAATGTTGAAGTGGCCTGTTGAGCATCATTTATGGCAAAAACGTATACGTAATTAGATTATGCAAACAAATGTCAAAGTTATTTGTATTTCATTTCTTACGCAAGCAAAGTTAATTAATTAGTGCACAACTTTAAGCTGGATGAGAAGACTAGCAGACAGACAGACAGACTGAAAGACAGACTGTAAGACAGAAAGCACTTGGTTATCATGCACTTTCTATGCTTTCTTGCTGGGCGAAATGGCATGAAATTACAATAATTTAAGAACTTTTGCCTCAGCACACTTAAGATCTCATTCAATGAGCAGTATTCCTACTCTACGTTGAACAGGTCCTGACAAGGACAAGGCACGATGATGATGAAGCTCTTGTACAATGCGCACACTGCGCTTGGCGGCATTAATGGCAACTTAAGCTGCCAGCTGGAAGTTTAGTTCAACACTAGGAGAGGCAGACGCAGGGGCAGAGAGAGAGAGAGACATACATACACACTGAAGCAAATGCAGATGCAGAAGCAGATTCAAATGTAAATGCATTGGGCTATAAAGAGCAAGAAGGAAAGGGAGAGTGAGAGATTAAGCAATAACAACAAATATACGCTATACGTACATAATATATATATAGACAGAGGAAGAGAGAGAGATATAGTATGTATATATAATGAAGAGCCAAAAGAGTATTCACAAAAGACTGCCACGCCCCTCATAAGACTATTTTGGGGCTACATAAGAGCGCCCGCAATGCCGCAACTTGTCTGCCAAATGCGAATTCAAAAGCCAAATGAAGATGAAAATTAACGCGCATTGGGTTTGCATGGCAAGTCAAGTAAACAAGTGGCAGCATCATGAGATACAATTTAAGGATACAATTTTGTGAAGGATTTTGTTTTTGTTGCTATTTCAGTTACAGAGTAACAGTTACAGTTACAGTTGCAGTTACAGTTTGTTGTTTGTTTGTATTGCTAATGAAGCATGAGTAGAGTACGGCCGTTAACCAAAGAGATCTCCGTTTCTTAAGCAAATGTCAAACACAAAATACGCTCTTAGTATGCAATTGAAATTGCTAAACTTTTGGCATTCCCCACAACAAACAGCAGCAACAACAGCAAACGGCAAATGGCAAACAAAACTATAAGATACAGCTCTATGATTCTATTGCCTGAGGACCACTTTAAAGTGCAGACACAACTCTAAGAGATACAAAACTTTGCAGCCAAGCGAAAACGAAACCAAACGAAACGAAAATTGCATGCAATAAATTTCAAATTAAATAGAAATTTGCAGCGCCAACTGCTAGAAAACGTTAAAAAAAAAAACGAAAATAAAATGAAAAAGAAAACTAGAAAAAGAATTGCGAAAAATAAAAAAATGCAAATCTCTGCTAATTCTTATAAATTATTAAATAAGAAAAAGTCAAATGATTCATTTTTAAGCTGCACCCTTCATCACTAAAGCTCAGCTGGCAGCAGCACAAAAAATGACCGAACCCAGCTAAAGCTAGAAAAACGCGCTGCTAAAAAGGAGAATGCAGAGAAGTATAGCATACAGTCGACTAGAGGTTACTCTGTAAATGTGTAGAAATATATTAAAGGTATAAAAGTTCAGTTCATTTGTTGCATTACTCAAGTTTTTTAGGGCTCATTTTTGAAGTTAATCAATTATTGCGTCTATAAACTAAATTTGCTTGTTATAAGAAGTTTACTGCGTCTATGCCAGACTTCTTTTATCAAATACTATATATGTCTATATAGTGATATATTCCATATATCAAACCTCTTTTGGTATAGATCACAGGGTACATAAAGTGCGGATAAGTAGCGACCAAGCAAATGGCAATGCTGCTGAACAAGCAGTGCAATTTCGAAAGCGTATGACTCTTCCTGTCTCTTGCTTCCTCTGTGTGTGTGTGTGTGTGAGTGTGTATGTGTATTTGCTAGTGTGCATGGGTATAAGTGTGTACTTATGGTTGTGCATGATTTAACATCAAACTGCGAATGAAATGATGTTGTCAAAGGGCGAAAAGGCAGAATGTGGACGAATGCGTCCTCTGTGACTCTTATTGGGGAGTGCACTCGTATGCCACTGACAACCGAAGCATACATCAATTTACATGCATAGTGGCCTCTCTCTCTCTTTTACTCACTCCCTTTCTCTGTCGCCCACACTCACTCTGTATATATGCAATCGTTTTGCTTGAAGCAGGCAATATTAGCAGAATGCTTATTGGTTTTGGAGAAAATTCTTGTAAAACTGTCGGGCTGGGTCAAACATAAAGAAAAATAAATAAGAGTAACGAAAAATGAAATGAAAGAATCATTAAAATGAAAAATGATTTTCTTATACATATATATATATATATATATAAATATATATGTATCGGGGAACATGGCATAATTTTGGGATAACTAACTTTTAACTGCGGCTGTTGCTGTTGCCTCAATAGTTGTTGGCCATGTATATATTGATTACACACACATGTATACTCATCATGATATCCCTAAAGGTTTAAACGGAACCCTTTTTACAATACTCAATTGAAATCTCTTTAACGAAAATATAAAATGCGCGTAATCAATATGTAAGCCTGCAGAAAATCTGAATTCAAACTCATTTACTATTAAAATAAGTAATTTTTTAAAAGAAAAACTGTAGATTTATAACAAGATTATAAAGATTAAATAAATTTCAATAATTTACTTAAAAAATTAAGATATTTCCCTATACTAATGGCATACTTACAGTTACTTTACTGTAGCGTATATCACATTGAATATCACTTAGACTTACGACTTACGACTTTTCGGTTTGAGTCAAAGAGTGCATTCAGTTGGAGACAGCTAAAAGTGAAATTCCATGCCGCCGTGTGGTCTGTGGCAAAGTCAAGTTCCACGCTGGATTTGTTGCATACAAAGAAGCATTCCGCTTTCCTATGCCTTGATGCACTTTGCGTTTTGCCAACAAGCGCCGAAGGCACCATAGAAACGCGGCCAAAAGGAACCAACTACAAAGGCTGTGGCAAATAAGAAAAACTCTCTGGGTGTGCGTGTGTGTATGTGTGTGTGTGTGTGTGTGTGGTAGTAGTATGAGAGCTACACAAACAGTATGCCCCATAGCAGCAGGAGCAGCATCATCTATAGCTGCGGCTGCAAATGTTGAATGCTGTGCACATGGCAGTTTATTCATGATTTCACATATTTTGTCATGCCCAATCCCCCGCTATGCTGCCTCACCCATAACCTTACAGCAAACTATTCCTCATTCCTGTTATTGCAAGCAGCTTTAGTCCAACAGCCAGCAGCCAACACCCTTTACCATCACATGTGTTGAACTCCACTGGTCCTAACTCTCATCTCTGAACACTAGATGGTCGCCATTGTTGTGCATTAGTCGACTGTTCACCAGTTCGTTGCTTGTGCAAAAAATATTGCCTTAGAGTTTGTGCAAACGTAGCACACACTCACACATATATAAATATATATATATATATATATATATAGATATATATAAATTTATACATATACACATACATCTATATATATATATATATATATATGGAGAAGTAGAAGCAATGGCAAAAGCTTTCTACATGATTTCTCTGGCGCGTGTTTTTGTTGTGCGCCGCTTGCTTGCCTTGCAATATTTTTTTGCCGATACTCCACCCCCCCCTGCTCCCTTCACAAAGCTGCGCAGCCTTTGTGAAGTTGCGTTTTTATGGTTTTAACATGTTTACTTTAATATTGTGTATTTGTCTTGTCGGCGTTGCTGTGACATATGTAGCTGTTGCAGCGAACGGACACAACGAGCACTCAATAGGAAGTGTGCAAAGAAAGTAGTAGTGGAAGAGAAAAGAAAAGCTAGAAAAATAAGAGAAAAGTGCAAGATTTTAGCCTTGAAGCGGATTCAATCTGTAGATAGGCATCTTATTTGCTATAAACTCAAACTTTAATAACATATATGGCAAAAGGATGCTACCCAATCTATAAATATTTATATTAAATTTACTTATTTTTAACTTAGTAGAAATATGATAAAAGTAATCAAATAATTCAAAGATATTTTATTGAAATATGAGAATTTATTTATGTATTTATTGTTTGACTTATTGTGGCTGAAATATAAGAGTTATTATTATAGAAGCTAAGCAAATGTCATCGCATTTCAATCAAAAATATTCAAGTTTATTTTAAGGCAGCTTTCATTATGAACAAGTCAATAGATATGTAGAGAAATACAAACTGTATATATGTATGGAACATAAATGTAACTAATATTGATAACAGGCAACTGGTATCCTGGCAACAGGATAACATGCAGCTCATTAGCTTAGGCAGCTGCCTATCACAAAGGTAGCTGTCGTATTTCGGCAGCACAATTAGAGTAATATTAACTTACTCTTGGTTACAAATATGCCTTTTGGCAATTAAACTGTTTGTGAGTAGGCTTAGTGTAGTAAATTGTATCTAATGAAGTTTTGTTTTGTTTATACAATTCAAATGTATTTGGTTAAGGATATTTGTAGTGCAGCATTTCCATGGAATGTAATGTAATGTAAAGTAAAGGTCGCAGTAGCAATCTTTGGCATGGCTTATCTCTAGTGTTGTTGTATTAATTTTAATTAAATTTGTTATTCAAAACAAAAATGCGGCACGTTCATTTTGGGCATTTTGCGAGTGTTAACCTTTTGCCAGTTAGCTGTAAGCCTTCTCAAATGGACAGGCATTTCCATTCACCGCGACAATTCGCACGAAGCTGCCCGGGAGCAACCTTGACATTTTCTTTTTTTTTTCTGGTTTTCCTCCTGTTTTCATTACACTAATGAAGTCATGTGCCATGGTAAAAGCAATGAGTATGGGGAGTATAGAAGTCTCAGTGTGTGTGTGTGTGGTAGTGTCAGAGTGTGTGTGACAGTGTCAGAGTGTGTGTGACAGTGTCAGAGTGTATATGTGTGCATAAGTGTGAGCGCTTGGGCGTATGACCAGGAGCAGCTATGGCAATAATAGCAACAGCAACAGCAGCAGCAGCAGCAGCAGCAGCAAAGGTTCTTGTCCAGGTATGAGTCTAGCATTCAGCTAAAGGTAAACGGCTGTCATACGCATAAAAAGGTGTTTGGCAGTCGCTAGCAGCGACGCCTCATTAAACCATTTTATTGTGCCTAGCGTCATGACGCGGCCTTAACTTTGTCAAAGCCTTTCAAAATACGCACACCAACTCATACACACATACACACACATAGACATGCACATGTTATACACATAGTAAGTACAAAAACTGAAAACATAACCCATACGCCGCGTGGTACAAAAAAAAAAACAAACAAGAAAATAGCAGAACATTTAAGACTTTAAAAAGAGCAAAAGCATAGCGTAGGATGAATAGCATCTCCAAGGCTCGAAATGGTACTCGAACCGCGGGGTTGCCAGCTAAATTGTAAGACGACATAAATATTTCAACAGGAATTTACGATGCGCGCACGGTAAATGCTCATTTAGTTTGCACTTTTATTTAGAAACTTCGTTTGCACGTTTGCCAAATTGTCTGCGGTAGCGAAAGCCAACCAATGCCGCCAACCAATGCCCACAACAACAATAACAATAACAGCAACAACAACAACAACTGGCGAAACTGCTGCAACCACAGGAAAAACAACAACGATGTTATTCTGGGCAAAGTGCAATAATAATGAAGGCTGAGGCGTAAATTTTGCTTTGGTTGCAGTCTGCCAAGTGAAAGAGAGATACAGTCTGTACAGACACAAAGACAGAACAGGAATGAAAGAAGAGAGAGAGAGAGAGAGAGAGAGAGAGTGAGTGGGGAGTCGAGAAAGACTATTGGGGTGTAGGAGCAAAGGAAGTGGTTCATGTGGCTCCTGTGGCTATAGGTACGGCTGCAACCAGGTGAGCCATGTTGTCAGCGGAAGGTAGCAACAAATTTTCGTTGCGAAAGCTTTTAGTAAATTTATGGCAAGAAATTTTTACCCGTACTCGAAGAGAGAAAGAGAAGTCTGCTACGGCCTGCAATAGCCGCATCTTTAGCCAGAGCCTCTACCTATCGCCCAGCATGTGATGTGTTGCTATATAAACTTAAAAATAATGCACTTTCGCATCCGTTGGCCTTAGCACCCAATGATACATACAGCAGCTACATAGAATTGAAAACTTTGAGAGGTTTCTGAGCACATGCACAATTAATTTGTGAAATATCACGTTCATTCTTCCATATATACACACACACTCAGAAACATATCCCACATCCTTCATATCCCTACATACAGGCTTCCAATGAGTTACTCCAGTTACGTATATTTCCCATATTTGCCATATGCACATCAACGGCTATAAACATTTACCAAGCTTCGGTAATATCAATTACGTGGCTGTGTTTCACAAATTTGCAAAGAACCTTGAAGAATTTCGCTAAATTTCATTGAATTGTGCGCGCTTCTTAGCATTGAATGAAAAAAGTTAGGCCTCACTGTCACACAATACGTTGACTCTTGCCTCGTGTCTTATATTTCTATTCAGAAAAGTTGATTAAAGTTTCTTCAAAAACAAATTTAACTTTTAAGTCATCATCAGCAACCGAGCTGCAGCTAACACCAGCCAACAGCAGGTATGTTGCCACAACAACTTTTCACCACATGAGAAATCCTTGACAGCTATGAGTATAACAAACGTTCTAGATAACCAATCTTGACTCTTTAACAATAACACTTGACTATAATCTAAACAGTATACGTAATATTCTATCTCTTGCAACTCTCTGATTTATATCGTTGCTATACTTATATATATATGCCTTTATAACTTAACTTTATACAAAAAATTAATAAGTTTAAATATTTTAATGAATCTCATTTCAATTACTAATTGTATCCACACTATTACAGTAACAGATTTAACTATTTTCTATTCGTAAGAGCGCCTGCTGTTAACTTAACAGTGGCCAATGCGTAAGCTGCTGTTATTAGCAGCGCCTCACTGTTAGCATTCAGCTGCGGTCAGAGCAGCGATCTAACAACCCACAAACATACATTCCACTCTCAGAGCGGAACATTCTGATCAAATGCTTGTGGTATTAGTTGGACTGTTGGTGCATTTGTATTAGTGCGTGCGTGTGCATTTAACGTTATCTGTTGTCTTGTAGTATTGTATAGGCTTACTGCTGAGAGCGTTAAGGTTCAGCCTATTGGCTGAACTTTAACTCCGAGCTTATAATTGCATGCAATTGCTTGTCAGGCTTCACTTTAACTTTGACTTAAATATTATTATTTGTATCTCCAAAGATTATTTTGTAGTTAAAGTTGTTAGGAATTATATAAATTTAACTTGGTGAGTATCAGTTTGAGGTTAAGGCTTTGCTGTAGTTGAGCATACTCAAGAGTTTACACTTGGTTTTTATTTTATTGAGCAGCTATTGTTTGCCCTTTATTAAAGATATTATCACGACGATTTCGTAAAACTTATTTACTGAATGCAAAAGAAAAGAAACGTGATAATGGGAGTAAGGACAACACTTTTAAGGATGCATTCATGTATATGTATGCACGTTGTCTTCTGCCATTGTTTAACTACGAGTTGGGCTGTCAGCTTGCATTTTACTGCATTGTATGTGCAATGTCGTCGACTGTATTTGCATTCAACTTAATTGCGTTTTAAGTAGATTTGCGGTGGCATATACACATACGTATGCACACATATATATATATATACATATGTATATGTATATAATTTACTTATACACATTGTACTTGCATTGTGATGATAAGCAAAGATGGCTACAAAGGATACTCGAAGTGCGCACAAGGAAACTTCTTTTTATACAGCAATTTCCTTAGAGAACAGAACAACTTACACAACAACAAACTTCATAAAAGTATATTATACACTCATATAAGTAGTGTGTATTAACTGTGTGTAGAAATAGAAATACTTTCGTATTTTTTTGTATTAGGTTAAACACATGATTTATTTAGTAGTGTATATATTATGATGATGGCAACTAGCATAAAAATAAGAATAAAAGATGAACAAGAGAATAGGAAAACTATTTTGGTTAGAAATACTTTTTCATATACTTGATAGAATGTTAAGTTCGTACTTAACCTTTTGGGTTATGGTGGGTCAATTATGAATCAAGACATGTATAGCATAATGCAAATCCCTAAGAAAAATCTGCTCAATGAAAATCTTTTCTGCAAAAAGAAGAGAAAGGTAAAGAAAGTAAGTAAAAAGTAAAAGTGTATTGTTGGCACGCGTTAAGCTAAGCTGATTTCAGTATCTTACTTTTTTACACGTGTCAAACTAATTTCACATTTTGTTACCTTTTACATTTTGGCGCATTTGTGTGTCATTGGGCCTTCATACAGAAGGCATCACAGAACAACACCAGAGGCTCATTGAAATTCATAAAATATTTGCACAGCGAAATGGGCTACGTAGAGTACAGGCTGCAGGCACTGTATTATGTGTCAAGCACGTTTGAATTTAAATTCAAATATTTGCCATAGAAGGTAAGCAAATAAGCAGACTTATGGTAAACAGCAATAAGCAGAGTTGCCAAATGGAAACATAAGCGAAGTTGAGTACTTTGACTATATCCATGTATGTATGTATGTATTTACTTTTAGAGTATATAAAAAACATCTGTTGTAGTTGATAAAAACAAAAAGATAATAAAAAGAGTGTGAAATCAACATTGGATTTGCTGTCTTAAACTGAAACTCAAACTGAAACGGAAACAGAAACAGAAACAGAAACTGAAACACAACTGTAGAGAGTAGACAGTTTGATATAAATATTTTAATTAGATACACGTGGGCATTGTCAGTTCGGTCTTAATGTTAGCCAATAAATAGGCAAGGCATAAGACAAGGCGACAGGTTTTCTCAGACAGCTTTGTGATGTGAAGAAAGCACTTGGCTAATACGGCTAATCCTGTCTGCGTAAATTGTGGTACTTGCTCTGCATAATAAGTTACTTGTAAGTAGAGACAACAAGCATGACATAGCCAAGGTTAACTTGCAGCCAAGTGTGTGTGGCAAGACACTCTATATCGAAAGACGGCATAGAATATGGGCGCTTATATGATTTGAGGCAAAGTTGCGTGTGGCTGTTCTTATTGGTTGAAGCTTGAGCTGCTTGATCATCGTATATAGTTAATTTGTTTTTTTTTTCTTTTCTTTTGTTTTGTGCTGATTTAGACCACCCACAAATATTCTCAATGAATCAATAAATTGTCGATTGTTTTCATTGACAGTTCGCCTTTGTCAGGCAAAGAAAGTCGTCGTCCTTTGCCCTCTTTACTGTATACTGTTTGAATTCGCGCCACATTTGCTGGCCTAATTGCGGCGTCGTATTGTCATGGCTAAGAAAAACAAGACGTCTACAATAACAGCAAACAGCCCAAATGTTTTCTTTTTGTCTTTGTTATAGCCGTCTATATGTAGCAATATTAAAAAATGGTTTTATTCCCTTCATTGTTACACTGACCTTGCCAATTGGCAGCATTTATAAAAAAATTCTAACAAAGCATTTTCTAAGAGAATTTAAGTTGATTTCAAATACAAGTAAGTGACAACTTTTCACATGCCAAACTTCGCTTAACCTTGCCAATTAATGTGAAAAATAGATCTCAGTTCAATGTGATATATAGCAGCCAAGTAACACAATCAACTAAACAGCCAAACAGCTAACAGAAAATCGACAATAAATAGCAATAGATGGAATATTTTTACAGTCTCCGAAACGGACTGTCTTTGACTTGGGCAACGCCTTGCAGTTGTCTGCCGGTGGCTATCGAAGATAAATGATGTTGGCCAAGTTTCTTAAAAATGCTTCAATATATACTAGACTATGCAATAGATGTGGGTGTATATATATATATACATATATATATGTAAGTGTAAATGTTTGTATGCGTAGTAGTATATTGCCCTTTTCTTAACCTGACTTTTAGTAACTGTCTGCATTAAATTATATTGAATTAGCTTAAGGATTGTAGCTACTTCTTGCTATCCTTATTTATAACTTTTTATACAAAAATATATATCTATATATATATGTTTAATGTGAGCAACACACATTCCTCATCATAATTATGTGCTTGGAAAAAATGCAATTAATTTTTATTGTAGATGAAGGTGCCATGTTTGCATTGCTCTACAAATGCCGCACATTTATCACATGTGTTGCCGCCCCCTGACATTTTTGCAAGTCAACACACAGTTTCATATAGAATTTATTGAGCCAGACTGGTCCATATATCAGGCGCATTTGTCAGCCACTGGCACTGCCAATGGCTTCTGGACTACCAAAGACTCAATAGCTTTGAGCATCGAGAATCGAGTATCAAGAATTGAGAACTGAGAACTTGACTTGCCAACGATTCCAATTGAACTCTGTGATTATTGATTTCCAAGCTATTCGATATGAATATATATATATATATATATATTACACATATATCAGACTGACTCTGACAGTAAGTGTTCTTTTTGTGTGTTGCTTTTGTAATTTTGGCAATTTTAATGTCATTAAAAACAATCTCCGAAAAGTTGCAAATGATGTGCTAAAGATGGAAGTGGAAGTGTTCAAGTATTTATGTCATTTGTGGCAGCTGCTTGAACAAACATATTAACAACAACAAGAAAAGGCACAAAATATATATATATATACATAAAAAAAAATCATATTCAGTAACAGCAGCAACAGCAACAACAACAACAACCACAAATGGGACAACGATATGTGCCGTGTAGCAACAAAAACCAACGGCATTTTCAATTAAATTGCAAAATCAATTTTCAACGAAATTAGCATATTTACATATTCTTGTACTCATATTTGCATATTTGTAATGTTGCATGTAGATAGGCTCAGGGGAGGGGAGAGGGGGGTGCTGAGGGGCTATAGCTATACAAAGGTCAACAGGTGCAAAAAGGTAAATTGCGCCAAATTAAAATCAGATAACACGAAATGACTTACCCGAGCACATATACATATATATATATATATATATATATATATATATATGTAGCATTTACCTCTATACAAAAGTTGTACAGTATGAAGAGTCGCAATCATATACAGTTGTGGCAAGGACCTTTTGTGGCTTTCAAAAGGCAATGCTCTGACATAGAGTTACACACAAAAAAACACTCAGGAAGTTATACACTTTCTGAACTACAACTCAGCATGTTAGCATCTCTCTTAAGGCACGTGCACAAACTGCCTACAATTACATACCAAAATACACACATACATACATTCAGATGTGCTATAAGGATACACAAGTATGAGGTGTATATAAAATGCCAAATATGCCGATAATTACATTTGGAAAAGTGTTTCCTTTGCCGCACGTGGAACAAATCTCAGCATGGGTGCTAACTCCCTACGAGGGTGGCTACAAAAGTATCCAGTTACCCAGTCAATCCATCAATCAATCAATCAATAACTAAAGCATCGATAGGCATGTTAAATTTAATATAAATTAAACGTTTCTTTAAGCTGGCTAAATGAACTTCATTGCACTTTTAATTTAGATAAATAACTTTTAAACTGTTTTTAATTAAAGTAAATAGTTTTATGCTTAAAAAAAGCTTAATTTGATTAGATTTAATCTGATGTGTTCAATTTAGTTATACTTTAAGCTTAGGCTGAACTAGTTCAAAGACAGTTTTGATTGGGTTTAAGCTATTTATAGAAAAGTAATCAGACTTCCCTTGTTTGTATGTATTCATATAATATATATATGTAAGCGGACGTATACTCTAATTTATTTATATATATATATATATATATATATATTTATTTGGTATGGCCTAGGGAAAGTAAAATTGCCAACTTCAGTCTTATGCAAACACACACACACATGTGTGGCCACATTTTGGTATACAAATTACAAAATTATACAAATCAACGCCACACAATTGCTTCAATTTAACCCAGGCCCCATGTCTGGCAGCTGCTTAGAGTACTTGAAGTGTCCCAGTATTAGTACAAAGGCTGCTACTGCTGTTACTGCTGGTATTGCTTATGGTTGCTGGTGCTGGGTGATGGTGCTCCTGATGATTGCGTTTGTGGCTGACAGAGATTAGAGAGAGACGTAGCAGACGCGCAATCAAAGACAAAGCTTACTCGACACCTGCACGAATTATGAAGCCCGATTGCAAAAAGAGTCGTCTCACAGTGTAGAAGTGTCGCTGTTGTATTAAAGTGCTGGGGTGTTTCTTAAGAAGTTGTCAAAATTTGGAGGGGTGGCAACAGAAGTTGCGTGGCAATTAAGTCATTACCTCAAATAACTGGAGGCGTTCAGCTCCACCATTGCTATAGGTGTTTTACAAGTGTACAAACAAATTGGCTTAGTGGTTGCATGCAGCTACCACCCACTTAACGTTATGTATATGCTACTCTCTGTATGTATGTATGTATGTATGTGTGTTTGCTCTTGTTTGTTTGTTTGTGTCTGTCTTTTTGAGCTGCAATAAAGACATGCAAATTTATGTAATGCGTCTGTGTGTGTGTGTTCTCGACAACCCAATTCACACCTCACACCCAACACACATTTCACATTTTTGATAAGCAATTTTCGAAGCTCTTTGTGGTTGTTGCTTACTTCCCTGTGGTGTGCAAAGGGTGTGCGTGTGTGTGTGTGTGTGTGTGTATATATGTCTGAGTTACTTTGGTGTAATGAAATTAACAAATAATTCCTCTCATGGGCTGCTTTCAAGTTGTTGGCGTCACTTTGATCGTAATTTGTGTGGGTGAAATGGCATTTAAAGCGATTACAACAGACTCTTATCAGTTCGTACAGCCACACCATATGAAGGGCAATGTCTCACTTGAGACTATAATTAATTCTATGATTTCCATCACTTAACATCTACATACAATTATGTAAAAGCACTGTGAACATACGTACTTCAGTTTCATTCAAAAAAAAACAATTGCTTACCAAATGTTTTAAGCCCAAGAAAATCCATTAGCTAATCACTTTTAATCTAGTATATACATTTTATTGTATGATATATATATATATATATATATATATATTACATGGATGAAGAAACATTTTAAGGACTAAAACACTGATGCGAATCACCTTTTGCTTCAATGCACTTCAATGCATATATACTGAAACATATACATACATACATTGTATGCAACCACATTCCCTACATATTACTATTAGGCATATGATGAATTCCCTTAAACATTGCCTAACGTATAAACAATATTTGGATAATTATTTACTAGAATTTAATATACATATTAATATCATATCTAATTAACATTTCTAATGTTTCATAGATTAAAATTTTGCCATAGTTTTATACTCTCAATGCTTTTCGCTCAAAGGATAAACT
This sequence comes from Zygothrica quintamaculata, assembly GCA_037044455.1. Lineage (NCBI taxonomy): Eukaryota > Metazoa > Arthropoda > Insecta > Diptera > Drosophilidae > Zygothrica > Zygothrica quintamaculata. Next base: position 27,830 of record JBAMBS010002328.1, read on the forward strand.
GCTTTGTTCTAAGGACTTCAATAAACTGCTTAATTTTCCGTAGTAAAGCAATTTTAATAATTATAAATTATATTTCTAATATTCTTAATTAGTTTTTGATAAGTTACAAACTTTTTAACCTACTTAGTTATTGTCTATGATGTGGCTTTTGTAACTTGTGCCATGGCATGATGTAATCCTAGCACAGTTATTGTCATCTTAAAGCTTTGTACTGCGATACGCATCCTTTGCTTTGACTTTTGTTGTCTATCAAAAATAAAAATAAAATTTATGTGTATATAAAAGTTATTTTTATGGCAAATATCTATAAAATAACCGTAACTCGACAGTTCAACAGCATCCACAAAAGCTATCAATATTTAAATATGCATCAATAAACTGACTAACTGACAAAAATTCTGTTCTGCATTTTGAGAGCCTATTTTTATAGTTTTTATTATTTTTTATTTGCTATACACTAAACTTGCAAATAAAAGTGTAGTTCATAAAAATACTATATATAAACAAAAAAAAAACCTTTATCAACCTATTGCTGCAGTTTGCCTTTTGAGTCCTGCTGGATCAGGTTAGCTTTTGAGTGGTATCCACTCGAAATGCGAAAATGTAACGTGCAAATTGTTATAAATAAATAAATAGAACTAAAATTCCAATAAAATTATTTATTGGATTACAGCTTATGAGAGTTTCATATGCAGTCAATTAGTTGGCAACGCGCTTTACTATAGAGCTGGCAATATGCTATATTATTCTCACTAAGCGTACAGCTGCATAAAGCTCGTTGCAATAAAACCTTAACTTCTTTGCATTGATATGAGAAAGCAAAATATATTTTAACCAAATATGAAGGAGAGGAAATGTTAAAAAATAATCAAAAAAAAAATGAATATTATTCAGATAATATTCTAAATTTATCATAAATATGTTACTATGCAATATATAATATACTTTTAATAAATATATTATTATGAATTGATATAAATTTTAAATCAATTGAGAGTTAGAGTAATTGCTGCAGTGCTTACACATTTTTTAACAGATTTTAACTTCAGAAATTAATGAATATTAATTTCTACATATGGTAATATTAATTTGTTAACATGTCAGCCCACTTTTATTATCTCAATTAGAGTGTTGATTTAATGTAGTGCAAAAGAGTTTATTAACCATAAAATAAACAATAAACATACATAATCAGTATATGTTAATATGAAATTGCCATTAAGAGTAAAGGCTTGGTTAACAAACAACGAGCAACTTAAAAGAAAAAACTGTAGGTACCATATGCACTTTATCAGAAATTGAATTATGAACTAAAAACTGTAAAGTTAACAAAGTCATGAAAGACCTTTGAGACAGATATGACAGTTGGTATATATATAGTATGAACCCTTTCCATTAATATGCTTTTTACCTGTTGTATGCTGCAACATAACTGTATCAAGAATCCATTTCAATTTTATTTATCAATTTTTTCTTGCTTCATTGCATGGCAAAATTGTGGCTTGGGTCAAATTCATAGCACGAGCAACGTAATTAGTTTCTCTGGAAAAAGGAATTCAATTTTCAAACACAAAAGAAAACTGTAGTTTTATGTTGTCAATACGACGCTGTCGTATCATATCGTGTCGTGTCCTGTGCTATGAGCCAATAAGTTAATTGAATGTACATTTTTAATATGAGGTAGAGTGGCTTATTAAACTGGTTGCATACCACATGCCTGTGGCATCTACCTAGCATTACATTACATATCTTTGCACTATTCTAACCACTTTATGTACATTTAGCCCGTTTGAAGTTTCTTTGCTTTGCGGTTTTATAGTGCATAATGGATTTTTGCTTTACTGGAAACATATATTCTAAATGGAAAACTTAACAAGTGTCCTTATTGCTTGACTCTATAAAAGTTACAATTTTTTGTGTTGTAATATAATTTTCATGTAAACCAACAGCTACTATATAATATATATTTTCACAAGTATATAGCATTAAAATTTAAAATTTAATAAATTGGTAACATACTTTGCTTAATTTTTGTTGCTTTCATTACATTTAAGTAGCAGAAGCTCTTCTTGTATCGAAATACCATTGCAAATAGACTTAATAATTTAATGAATAAGGAATTTGTATCTTTCCTTTACTTGCTTGTCTGTCTCTCATTCTGTCATTTATTCAATTCCTTTTCAATTTGATTTTTGTATTTCTCCTCAGTTGCACACTGACAGTTTTAAGTAGTAAGAAGTAAAGTATATTAAAATTAAATTTAAAAAAATTCTCCCATACAATTCTTGCACACATTTTGTAGTTAAACATTTACTGCAATTGCCTTGAAACTTGCACTGACAAATGCATTTAAACAAGCAACAATTTCTTAGCAGCTGTTAATTTTCCTGTTTGCTTTAAGTAACAAAGTTAAATATTATTCTAATTTAATATGAGTACTCTAATTTAAAAATATAAATGAGTGGAGAGGAAATCTTGATGCTTATTTCAATCAAAAATTGCATGCAATATCTGAGGTTCAATTCCAAGGCAAATAATAATAATATTAAATGAATAAATAACACGAAATAAAATATCAATTAAAATTATAATAATAAAAATAACAATAATATTAATAATGAATAAAATAATAATAAAAATATTAAATAAATTATACATAATCCTTTGAGTTAAAAAAAGAATATAAATAATAATATTAAGTATCTGTTGGTTACCCAATAATTTGTATATCAAAAAGTATGTGAAAATGCTTAAAATTAATGAATTATAAAATTAAGCAATATAAAAGCAATTTAAAAATAAACAATTATTTATTTACTACAATTTAAACACTCACACATCAATAAATTATCCAAATAATCAGCAATTAAAAACTATAAACTGCAACATAGAATCGTTTGTGGTTGTAAATGTATGTATTATATATAAAATATTTATATATGTGTGTAAACATTTTACCAATTAAATTGGCTTTATCTAACTAAACGGCATTTCGAGAGAATTATTAATTAAAAAAAAATACATATACACATACGTATACATGTGTTATATAAGTTTGTTAACTGTTTGTTTAGTGTGCATTAACACATACTTCTATAGTATTTTATAGCCTCATATACCTGATAAATGTAACAACTTTTACTTGCAATGTTAAACAAGGATATCTAAAACAATATAGATTTCATTAGTTAATATTGATAATGTAACTAGTTATACAGGTTAGGTAGTAAACTGCCTCAGTCATGTGGCATGTTCCAGGCGAATTGCACAAAGCTTCTCTGCGCCCAATGCGGCTTATAATGCATTTATTATTGGTGCTGCCACCGCGGCAACATACAAAACTAAAGTTTCTCTATACGGTTATGCTCTATGTATATCTAATATTTGTGATACATTGGCGTTTTAGCTTTGGATATCCAGTACTTTACGATATAAGTACCGATCATATATCGCGTGGCATCGATTTGCTGAATTTCGTAGTACTTTGCTTTGGTCATGCTATAGCTGCCATGGAGCTAATTTGGAGGAATCGCAGTGAATGCATTGAACAGCAGCTGGAACGCATCCGTTATATGCTGCGAGTGCATTTTGGTTACAGGGTTAAGCTGGAGCGTACTCGTCGTTATTGTTATGTCATCTATGGCTGCCTATTTATATGGAGCCTATTGCAATTGGCTATAGGCTTGTATGATAATGTTTTAACAGCTACTTCGACTCTCTTGGTTTATGCATTCTATTCGGAAATTGTGCTAATGCTGCGATTTACGGAATTTACATTATATGCTTTATTAATTTTCTGTTTCTATATGGAATTACGAGATGTTAGTGTTAATCTTATACTGGAGTTGGAGAGGACACGCTTTGACGTTTGGCCCTTGCGCCGCTTATGCTTCAAGCGTCTGTCCTTGCTACAACAATTACATGGCCAACTTTGGCAAACAATGCGTTTAATTGAATGGAACTTTGAATGGAGTCTTATCATAGTGTTGCTTAAATACTTTGTTGACACTTCCGTAATGCCATATTGGATTTTTCTCAATATCTACAATCATTTAGATATTAAAACTATATTTTGTATGTATCGATAACAATAAACTCTCTTATGCTAATTACAATTTGTTTATAGATTGTGCGAATGATGAGTTTTGCAAGTTATTTACCATCATTATACCTTGCTATATCTGTACACGTTGTAATCTCATGCAGCGCCAAATACTATCATTATTTCATGGCATCAATACGGATCGACGAAATGCCCAACTGAATACAGCTCTAATACGCATCTCAACTCAATTGGGACAGGAGCGTTGTGAATTAAGCGCCGGTGGGCTATTGCTCATAAATAATCAAACTCTGGGAAAAGTAAGTTAAGCTTACTAATAATAATTTAAATTTGTTGCTAACGATATATATATATATATATATATATGTATGTATATTTTAATTACAGTTTATTTTTGCCATGCTTAGCTATATTGTGATTTGTATACAATTTCGTCTGTCTCTGTTAGCAAAAGTCCCAGTGGATGCCACACCCAATGCCGTTACAGATGATTTACTTTCCTAAGACAAATCCTATTTAATCTATTGCGGATTTATTGCTATTTAAATTCTGTTAATTTTAGCATACAACAAAATTGAATATTTGCAATTAGCATTAAGTTACGCAGCAACAAGAATTTATTTAATTAATAAGTAACAACATTGAATCAATGTTTGTCAACTGATTCTGTTCTATTTTCGTTTTGCAGCAAACCGATAATAATTATTGAATCTCGAATCTCAACTAACACGTGGATTCAGCTAATTAGAAATTGGCAACAGAGTCCATATAGGCCAACCCAATCAAGTTAATTAGCAAATTGCGAGTTATACAATGACATGGACATACAGTAGTCCTGTGACAGGACAACCTAATTATTCATGCATAGAAATTAAAAACTTTTTCTGCACCTACTAAATATATAGACTAAACTTTAGCTATTGTAGTAGTATATATTATTTTTTTTTCTATTTTTTTGGGTATGATTTCTACGCTTGGTTGAAGGGCAACATTTTCCACAGAATATGCTCAGACTCATTTCATAGCATTGTTCATGCTACGTCCAGTGGCGTCATTGGCCACGCACAGATTCATGCGTAAGTGAGCGTGCATGGGGCCAAGCAGCATCTTGGGTCCACTTCAATGCCCAAAACTGCTGCTTGAAAGGCGCTTCATGTGTGCGCACGAGTAAGCATACAATATAGGCCAACTGTTGATAATGAATCTGGGCATAACTCATGCGGCAAAAAATATAAAACTTGAGTTGCTTTTCATTAGCCCAGAAGTAGTTTGAAATTCTACATTACATATTACCATAGTATCAAGCAGTTTAAAGCTTAACTGTGACGTTAGCTGTCAGTTAAATACTACCAATTATGCTTCAATTGGTAACATGATAAAACACTTTTCCAGTTTGCCAATTTTAACTATACTGACACTTTTATAATCAGCCAATTTGAAAAGCTAAAACTTACCAGATTACCAACCTTAATATATCATTTCGTTGACACTGCATTTATCAACATTTGTCCGTTTTCTTCTTGCAGTATCGTTGCCACTGACAGCAACCTGTCCCCAAGTGCTTGCAACAACGTCAGGCTATTGTAATTGGGACTTTAGCTTTTCAGTATTAACGAGCTACCGTTGCTACTGACTGCACTATTGCATTTGATTGACAGTTTTCATAGTTCTATAGCCTCAACCTTTACTATTTACTGCTTCTACCATTTTGCCCACATCGAGTAATAGGAGTAGTCTTTTCAGACATATATTTCGAAATGAACTACGTGTAGTTATGGTTGAGTACAAGTTTTGGCAAATGTCAGTAATTAACACCTGGCAAGTATTTAGTAGTATATGGAAAACAGTTGAATCGAACCAGAGATACTTCCATTTCTATTTCTACTCTTACTTCTATATAGTACAGAGCAGTTTTCATGCACATTTTCATGCCACAACACTTTAGCTGAATGGCAAATACTTAATAAAAACTCAAACCATAATCGTCTCGTAAAAATCAGACGCTCACGCACACTAATGCATTGCCATACTCATTGTGTGTGTGTGTGTGATGTGCGTGCTCTGACATAGACAATGGAGTATGGGTTCGTCTATGGCTATAGCTATGGCTTATGGCTCATGGCTCATGGCTGATGGCTCATGGTTGTTGGCTCTTCGCTCTTGCCTGTTAGCTGTTAGCTGTTGGCAGTGACAGCGACGCCTGGCGACGTCAAGGCTTTTACAGTTATTCACACAAGTATGGAAGATACATACACACACACTCACACACTGATACAAAAACGCATACACGCACATTCACAAGCACTTTTATAGCGACACGTAGTCATCCATGCTCTGAAGTGCAGGAAACTCGTGTCTCTGCCATTGTATGTGTGTATATATGAGTATGCGTATGTGTTTGCTGCGTATGTGTGTGTGTGTGTGTATGTGTGTAGTTATTACTTTTATGAAGCATGTGATTACATTTTATTTTTAATGCTTTTAGTAAAATGAGGTTAGTACACACTTGGTTAGCGACAAATTACATTTTTTTTTCTCTCTATTCTATCTATTCCTTTTGCTGGGGCACGTTAAGCTTTTGCGACTTTATTGAATTTTGGTATTTGAAATTAAAGGGGCTGTCTACTAATGCACTAATACATACACACACACACATTAATCTATATATATATATAGCTAAAACAAGGCCAATTGTTGCATTCCATTGTTGTTCTTGTTGTGTTTGTTGTTGCCATTGGGCAAAATGCTTAAACGGCCGTTGACTACATGATGCATGCGCACAATTAACTTCCGCTTCCGGCATTGATTAAAGTCATAGAACTGAATCAACTTGCAATATTGCATGCAGAATGTCACACACACTTACGCACACATACACATACATATAAAGCTGATTTGTTTGCACCATTGGCTTCGTTGCATGCACATGTTGTAGTTAACTGTTTGCATATTAATGACAAATATCCCACAATCAGCGCTGCTACTGCTGCTGCACATGACAACAACTAACCAACGCTTTATATCCTTGTGCAAGGACGTTGATGTGTAAGCACACAGAATGAGCGATAAATGCTAGATAATATTGGGACTAGCTTTCAATGGCATATGCCGCGTATATACACAGGACATTACACAGTCTATAGAAGAGACCCTACACTCTACATCCGATTCTCTGCTGCAACTGTACTAATTTAAGGCAAACAACAGCTACCCAATGCCCCATGGCTAAATGTAGCAGCCAAAGTGCTCGACATTTGTGGGATTTATGTGACAGTTAACTGAACAGTGGTAGCGTGAAAGAAAGAGAGAGAGAGAGAGGGGGGGAAAGAGGGAAGATATGTGTGTAAGCATTTGCTATCAAGTCTTTACCCTCTTGTGTGCGTGCAGACAAACACTTAACGTTGTGATAAACAAACTATTAAAGTATTTATAATTATAAACCCAAAACGTGCACGAAAACAGTTTTAATCAAATCATCAACTGATTACTCACAATACGTTTCCATTATTCATAATATTCATAATATATTCAGTAAGTTTAAGAGGACACATTCACTTACAAGCATACTTATTACAATTGAATGTTTACTTAGAGCTAAACAAATGTAAACTTTGCATTAGAATAATTTTAGTAATTTGTATAGCTTAGGAATAAATGTGCGCTTTAATTTGATTTATTAATATATTGTTGTTTTATTGTTCATTTACTCTTTTATATATTTTAATTACTTTTATATTTTATTTTATTATTATAAATATATTTTTATAATTTTATAAATAGTTTTATTATTATATTTTATTATTTAAATATTTATCAAATTACTTTCTTTTAGCTCAGGTATTAATTTGTGTTTTAATTTCAATTTTTATTTATATTATTATTGTAATTATATTTTATTACTTAATTTTTAGTTTCATAACATTTATTCCCATATTTATTCTATACAAATCAAATTATATAAGTCGATTGTCGACTTTTCTTTAAATCTGTTAAAGTTGGAAAAAATATTAAAATTTTTTACAATTATTTATTAAGTTTATATAATTCTGATTAGCATAGAAAAAATTCGTTTCGCTAAACTTTTTCATTATTTTTTTTATTCATCTTTTAAATAACTGTTTAAATTCTTTGTAAATTCCAAATGCCTGTACACATTGCAATAGTGAAATTTTGTTATGCCCTTACTCTAGTTTTTATTTTTTTTCCCATTATTTTATATATATCTAGACTATCGTTTATCAACGCACATTTTGCCTTCATATTCTCGCTCATGAAAGAAATTTATTTATTTTTTTTTTAATTACGGTCTTTGTCACATTCTTTTATGTGCCAAGGCTCACAGTGTATATGGCAGCATGTTCTGTAGAAGTACAGGAGGAAGGAGCATAAGTTTTACTTTAAGATTGAAAATTTGTTGAGATTAGTAACTTCAGTTGTACTTTTAATAGGTTCTATAAACAATTTGATGATTGTTGCTGATTGTGTGGTTTGAATGTATTTGGCATATATATTCATAATATTCTTTGAGACTAATGAACACGCATACAAATAGTATGAATACAGAAAATGAGGTCAACTTGGACATGAGCCGATTGTTATGTCCATTTGGCTTGTAAGGAGAAGAACAATTGCTTTGGCATATTTATAGATTTATGCTCAATAAGCAGCATATGAATCCCACTTTTGTTCGTTCTACCCCTTCTCCTTCTCCTTCGCCTTCATATCTTTGTTTGTATGTCCAGAACAGTCAGTAGTCAGCATTTGCAGTATTCTTATTTGTGCGCCTTTTTGCTGCCTTTCTACTGCGCTTTCAACGTAACCAACTAACTCTCAATACACAACAGTCAACAACTACATTTAACAACTACAACAATAACAACGACAACATCAGCTACTTTGGTCCATTGCCAAGCCAAGAGCAGCAAAATCTGAGTAAATAATAAAAATGTTCTGCAATATTTCAGATTTCTTGTGCCGTCTTAGCCCTTCCGTATTGCCGCCGGCTTAGCTACCCTTCCGGTTTATGTCATAAATTATAAACACAACTGGTCGAACTGTGCTCAAACTTTGTACAGCACCTGATTTGTTTATTTCTTGTACATATTTCTCACATTTTCGACCATTTGACAACGCACATTTCATCCGGTCTCTACCACTGTGCCACAGTGTGCCACAAAGGCCCTTGCTGCATGGGCACTTTTAAATGCGGCAATATTGGCATAAAAAACCTTATTGCTACTGCTACTGACTGCCTCGCAAATTGGTAAAATGTTTTGTGCCAAGGGCAATACTGATCCATATCATTCACATATACTTAAATACTTACTATACTTTAATATATAATAATCTTAATACCTAATCCCATATACAAAACCCAAACCCAAACTTAAACCCTGAACCCAAATACCAATTTCAACTACAATACTTAGTCCAGGCTGAAGTGGCACAACACACAGCAATATAAACCGTAACACATTTAATTGCAGTCTAAATATTTACTAAATCCTTGGGTGAAAAGTCCTTTAAAATGCCTACACATTTGCTGCATTGCACTGTAACTGCCATTTCCACTGCTGCTGCTCCTGCCACTGCCACAGTCGCTGCCGTTGCCATTGCCGTTGCACGTACTTAATTATTTGTCAAGTAATTGTGTGCACAGTTGTGTGCAAGCAGAGCAAGCAGCTTGCATGTGGCATAGCAATGTGAGTGGCATGTCTATATGCAACATGTTGTTGCAACATGTCAAATGCTATTACCAATAACAGATTAACCTATATATAATATATAACTACGGATTCCTTCCATATTATAATAGACAGATTTTAGGTTCAGCTTTATACTAGATGCAACTTTGGAGTTCCTCTCGAGTCCCTTAAGCCTCTGAAAAATGTATGGAAGATGAGGTTTTAAGCATAAGCAAGTGCTTATCACCAACAGTATATAATCTTGATCAACATCAATATCTAGCTGCTATAGCCAACTTGCTTCATACGTAGAGCCTACTCCTGACACTTTCCTTGCGCGCGACTTCAAATTTGTTGTGTGACATTTGTGTATTTTTGAGGCTGTACATAGTTGCGTCTTATATACTTATTATACTAATACATGCTCTTAAACATATAATGACTTAAATAAGTATAATTAACATATTATGTAAATATTATTAGGAGCTTATATTAGTAACTATTTACTAAATTTAATTACCAAATAGTTAAAAAATGGAACAGTTTAAAGTACAGTACATAAAGCTTCCTTTATGTTGTTCGTGCAACTATTTGATGCACTTTGTAAACAGAAAAACTTAATTAATTTTTGACATTGTAAACCTTGAACTTTGTACAATTTAAGGTGAAAATTTTATGAAAAACAAAAGCTTTTCACCAATTCTACTCTATGTGTAAGGTAAGGCTACTGCTAGCTTTGCTTGTTGCAATAAAATTAACTGAATTTAAACGTTGGTATGTGTTAATTGCATTTGGGACACTTGCAATCTTCTCACAGCAAGCCACGCCCACTTGAGTGCATTCAAGCCCTAAAAGATGTGCAAAATTATGACTGAAAGAGAGTAAAGAGTAGAGTGTAAAGAGTAGTAGTAAAGATGGCCAGGAACCATTAGCAGCAACGCCACTAAATACAGAATTTGGCACAAGTCCAAAGGACACCCGCTGCCAAACAATTTAAAGCACATTTAACAGCAGAGTAGAAGGCAAAGATGAGGGGTAATAGTAATGGTAAGTTGTTGCCCTTATATTAAAGATATTTATACCATAAAATTGAAAGCTTAAAGTGCTACATGTTTTTTTCAACATTCACATTTTTCACACAATTTTCCCAATGCATTTTTAATTAATAAATGAAAAGTGTATACATTGTTGTAATAATATTATGCTGTAAACCTTTGACTTATAAACTATTAGTTATTTATTCAGCCAGTCAATAAGGTAAAAACTGTTTTAAGCCAATCAATTTTAGATACACACACACAGCATGTATGTGTGTGTAAACTGTATTCGTCCTTGCAAGTTTGTAACAAAAATGCATTGAAAACTCTTGCTGCACGTTCATCTTGATACATTTGAAAGGAAACATTTCATATTTTTCATTTTCTTTTTACATTTTCTTTTTCTTTTTGCTTTTATGATATTAAGGTAAGTCTTCAGTTTAAGCTTGATTGAAGTCTAAATAACCACAATTTGACCAACTTTATACCAAAGTGGTTAAATGAAAGTGGTTTTCGTTATAAAGCCGCAGCATAAACTAAATGAAAACTCATTTTGCAATATTCTCTTAATATTAGTTTAGAGCCAAAACCTTTGAACACACACACATACATAAAACGACTACTACAAAATTGTCTATTGGTCAATAAAAACGTGTTTGTCCCTATATATTGCTTTGCTTAAAGACAAGACTAAAACAGTTGGCCAAGTTTAACAAGCCTATTGAGTGGTCAGCAACTGCATCTATATAGCTGCTACACTGCAAGTTAAAAGACGTATATAAACACAAATAAATATCATTTGAAAAAACTTAATTATCATTAATATTAAATTGTTAAGGATCTGTGCTTATTGCCCGTTAACAATAATACTTTTGATACAACATTGTCATAACTTGTCCTAAAGCACTTTAAGCCTCTTTGCCTGCTGTCAGGTCCCTCTTCCATTTGATTAAATCACAAACATTATTAGCATGCCACAACACACAATAGACACAGACATGGCGGTGGCATAGGAAGTGGCAGCAGCAGCCGCAATTGTCAGGATATACCCAGGAGTTCATGCTTCAAGTCAACATATATCAATAATTTTATATATTGTAATGCACTTGTCTCGCCAGAAGCGCCATCTACAGACCACTTCAGACATAGACAGTTCAAGCATGCACAACAAACACACACAGGGCACATACACACAATAGCAGCTGGTATTTGAATCTTTAACCACAATATAAGAACTTCTACTATTAACTTCTATTAACAACTTGTTTTTCATTTAAAAACTATAGAGTATTACTATATATAAAATCACGAGTCTATAATTAGGATATGTCATTAAGTTTTTGCCTTGTTAATGTTTTGTTGCCAACATATTATAGGTCCGAAACATTAGTGTCTAACTTAATGGTAATTTGATGCAACTAATTTGATAACAAATTCAATTTCAAAGTGCCAAAACTCTACGACGATACGAAATGTAGTTTCATTACCTGACAGGACACATGCACTTTGTTTGGACTTAAACCCAATCGAACAGCACATTAACACACACACACACATGTGTATCTTATACAGTCAAAAGTAGAGCAATTGCTAGATGGTAACAACAAACTGGCGAGTAGGACATCAGTGCAACGTAAACAGCATAACAGCATCCTGTGGCAGGACTCATGTAATTTGCAAAAGTTCAAAGTTTAACAAACTGTTACGGAAAATGCAAATGGCCAACCTAATGCTAAATGTACTAGGCTAACTGCGATTCTACTAGCCAAGTGTGTGTGTGTGTGTGTATACTATGTAACTGAGTGTGAAACTCTATGTATGTGTGTACCTGTGTGTGTGTGTGTGGGCTTGGCGAAAACAAACAAAACGTAATTTAATCGGTAGCAACAACAATCATTCGTTGTGCACAACGCAAACAGCGCCTAAAACCTCTCTCTCTCTCTTTGCTGTTGACACAAGGCATTACGTATACGCAGCGTATAACGCAGCGCATTAAACAAGCAAAACGAAATTAGCGTGCTAAAAACAATTGAAAAGACAACTATATGCTAGTCAGTGCAAATACATGTATATTTATATATATAAAGAATCTCATTCAGTAGCCTTTCGAGCGCAGTTTTAAGTGTCCTTTTGTGCAATCAATACTTATGCTCGTTAGTCGTAATATATTTAAGAGTTGTCGCCAGTTTCCGTAAAACACATAATCAAATATCCTGTGTATGTATATATATGCTTGTTTGCTGCCTAAGAGAGTCATTTATTGTTTACTCCAAGGAACTTTTTAATATGCTTTTCCAATTTGCCTCTAACTACTGCTGCTTTAAGGCTGAGCGTGTTACGCTCTGAAGACAACGATTCGCTTGCCCAAATAAAGTAGTAGTAGTAGTAGTAGTAGTAGCATCTCAAGTGACTTACACAGACACACATATACATATACACTTGCACTCTCATATAGCAAACTTAATATCCTGCTCAAGTCAATTTAACTTTTATGCCATAGCAAAAAGAAACTCAAAAAAAATCCTTGGAACTTTGATTGCTATTGAGACAAATAAAACTGAATACTCGTAGTAGTATTATAAGTAGAAGTGCGAGTGGTTTCTATAGCCGATTTTAAGACTGAAACTTAACCTAAAAAGCATCAAAAGCTCTTCACAATAATAAATATTTTGGCACCTATGCCAAAAAATTGAAGCCTTTTGATGCCTGCTGATGCATTTTATGGATTTCCTATGCACAGCAGCAGCAGCAGCAAAAGCTGTTGTTAAAAGAGACCACAGTAAAGCCTAATAAACACGACCAAAGCATACCCAATATAGCAACTCCTTATTTTAATATATAATAAAAGTTTTAATATATTGTACTACCTTTAAATAGCTCAAAATAATTTTGATTTGTAGCAAATAAAAAAAAAAATCAAAGTTTGATTCTCATTTCCGTTTTTGTATGCCAAAAGGAAACTTTAGGGTATCGTATGGATGAACTTTGACACGTTTTCAAATTTACTTTTTACATGCTGCTCTTCTTAGTTAAGCGCAGTTGCTTTTGCCTGTGGCAGGTTTCTTTGCCACTGCCACAGTAAAGTGTATTTCATGCAGCTCTGCGTTTAATTGAATTGCCAGTGGCAATGTCCTGGCTGTGCTGTCATTCACTTGCTTTTGCTTTGCTCCTTTGGTGTTACCTTGCCTCCTTCCATTTCAAATAGGCAATAGAAATCTTATGATTTTTGGTCAAAGAAATCATATTTTTCTTGATGGAATTTCAAAATTTTTCAACATATTAAGGCAGTTCGTATATGAACATATATACGTATATATATTTGTATGTACCACTAGCTGTGAATCATGTGTCAAAAGCAAAGTCAATTAGATTGTGTCCTGCCACGTTCTTACCCATTTTGATTGCATTCGTGTTGAAAGGGCAGCTCAAAGCGTTGCAATAACCAAAGCAGCACAGCACAAGATTTAACTGAATGAATTCTATGCCCTCTACTGTATAAGTTTACAACTGTGTATGTCTGTGTATATGTGTGTGTATAAGTTCTTTGTGCATGCTAGAAAGGTACCTTAATCAAATACACATGCTCATTAAACTTTTTCAATTTGAAGCCTTTGGCTGTCAAGTTCTGTGGTTTCGTGCGACAACTCATTAAAGTTGCATGGCAACAAAGTTATACACAACTTTTACTCTCTTATACCTATTACTACTTACTCTTATACATCTCCACGCACACACACACACACACATTCATACACTAGCTATATAAATGTTAAGCTTAAATTGTAACTCAGCAAATAGGCAGTAGAGCATTTTGATGCTTATTAAATATGCAAATGTATCAATTGATGCAAACAAAGTTCTTTGACTTTAAGCCACAATTAAAATTGGCTAAAAAGTCAATTTCATTCAATATATATATACAACTAATTGGCCAACTAAAATGCTGTTAACTAGCTGCAAAATTTATGCAAATATATGCTTTATATTATAGGAATATCCTAACAAATATATCCCTTAAGCAAAACTAAGTCAGAGTTTAAATTTCACTTTAAGCTCAATTTAAGAGCGTATCCTTTTAATTATAAGCAAGATTTTAAAATTGCTGCAAAATGTTGCATTCTCTCTCTATTATTTGCCACACAAAGTTGATTTAAGGCAAAAAACATTTTGTTCCAAAATATAAAAATAAAAAATAAAAAGGAGCAAAAAAGTTAAACGTAATGAAAGCACGAATCATATGTGTGTCAGATGCCTATCTACGCACTCATATAAACCAACTTATACACACACACACACACATATATATTTATATGTATATATATACACAGAGTCATATAGGTGCTGTGTGGGTCAGGTGAGATGGACTGCGACAGAAGTAGTCACACTCATAGTCAAAACTATCACGCACATGCACATATTTAGGCCAGGTCGAGAACTGGGTGGCTCTTTGGGTGGTAACCAATGTGACCAGAGCCAAAGAGCCAGAGCCTGAGCCGGAGACACATTTCGCTTGGCTGTGATAAGAAAGTGTCAACACAAACGTGACAAAGCTACAAATGTTTAATTTTTATAACTGTGGTTTGGTTTGCCTGTGTGTGTGTGTGTGTGTGTGATGGTTTACTGTGAAGTTGTGAGTATTGTGGAGGGTTGTTGTTGCTGCATGCAGCATACTTGGCCGCTTAAGTTAACTTATTTGCGGTTGGAGAAGGGTTTTGGCCTTGGTCACATTTGGTCAGCGCAACTCGTGCACAGTTTTTGGGCAGAAAATCACGTTTTTACCGTAAACATGTTGCAAAGTTCGCGGCCGTTTTATCTTTTGCATACTTGCGGACGCTTACGCAAACGACAAATGACAAGCGGCAAACGACAAGCGGCAAATGGCAAGTGGCAGGCAGCAGGCGGCAGACGGCAGACGGCAGGCAGCAGGCGGCAAAGCAGCAAACGGCCAGAAAAACGAGCAGGCCAAAAACGTCAAAGACGTGTCGCTCTTGTACTGATGTAGAATGGCAGAAGGGTTATGGTTTGGGAGGGGAAACGCTTGCTAAAATATTTAAATTTAGTTCTTAAACAAACGAAATAAACATACATTCAACCGGGCAGCACATAAAACATGCAACTTTTGGTTTTTCCTCTTGTTATATTTGTGTTTTTGTCGTCTTGTTGTTGTTGTTCTTAATGTTGTTGTTTAGTTGTTGTTGCTATTGTTGTCTTGCGTTAAGGATAAAGCAAACAAAAATGTTTTACTGTTCGACTGCAACATACCCAGTTCCCAAAAGGCAGGCACGTTGTTATATATACAAATTTTCCTCTCTGTGTTTGCACACATAAACAGGAAAAAGCCTTACCCAATACCCCTCCCCGCTTGCCAACAACTGCTGCCACAAATAATTTGCAAAATAATCTTTCTACTGCTTTAAGTAATAGCATAGTATACACAACCAGCTCTCAGGTTATTCAAATAGACACACACACAGACAGCAAGTCATATATGTTTATATAGACCATACATATATATATATATATATATATATATATATGGAGAGAGAGAGAGAGACAATATAAACTTTATCAGTCTGTTGTCAGTTTAGCGCATATTTGCACAGCTTTAAAACAGCTAAAATTATGCTCAAAATTTACACACTTGACACCTGTCAATGCTGCATTATTAAAGTTTAATTCTTTATAATTTATCAATTCAGCATTAAATGGATTATTGCCAAAAAGTTCGTCAAGTTAAACGAAATTTTTCCAATTATGTCAAATTATATATAACTGACATGTGCCTAATCAGCCATTAAGTATGCAGCACTTTGTATAGGATATTTATGCTTATTATAAGCCAAAGAAGTTAGCGGTTTGAGCTGCTTCCATTTATGTGCAAGTATATGGCTAACAATTAGAGTTTTTGGTCATAATTTGTTAGACTCTACGTTCAACATAGTTAAAGCCATTTTTATGTTTAGAGGGTATAAAAATAAAAGTTCTGCACAAACAAATAGCTGCCAGACATGCGACAAAATATATTATTTTTATTTTTATTTTTTTTTTGTTTTTATTTTCATCTCTTTTTTTATTTTTGAGTATTTTTCCTCTTGGCTAACTTAATTTCTATGCAAGTTTTTAGCTTCGTAGCGCTGCTCGGCTGCGGCTTTATGTTTTAGCTAAAATTTTAATGTACCCACACAAACACACACACACACACATAGATATATATATACGCACTAATACACATGTACATATACACATATGTGAACATACATAAACACGTAGTAAGGAGACATAGGCGCATACATTTGGGCATAATGAATGTGCAGCAACATTTTTGATGGTGCCCACTGACAACAATAAATTACTTTTGGCTTTAAACGAAAGCCATTAGCATAAAACTTGGCATCATCAGTAACAGGCAGAACAGCAATAGCAACAACAACAGCAGCAACATCAACATCAGGCATCCTTTTAACGCGCATATACTAGGCGTATGCGCAATATTTATCTGGCTCTAATTTTAGCCAACAATTTGCCAGCACTTACATGATTAAACTGCGTTGAGCTTGTTGCGGCCTCTTGCCGAGTCTCTAGCAAACTTTTCAAATATGTGAACCTTTTAATTAACTTGCCAGCAAGAGAGAGAAAGAGAGAGCGACAGTCTGTATGTGTTTTTTAATATATATACTAAATGCATATATACATATATATATAGTTGTATATATGTTAAGTAGTGCTACCCGTTTATGAATATTCCTTTTTAAAGGAACTTTATTTTTTTTCATTAATCGTTTCATAATTTCATGCAATAAACTTTCTAATTGCAACGCGCGTTTGCTTCCTTTTCTTGGCACTCAGCTCGTTGCGCTGTGCCGCCCTTGCTGCAAAGTGGACAACCAGGCCAAGACTTCAAAACCCACAAAATAAAAATACATTCAAAATAGAAATAAAAGAAAATGTAAAAAATAAGTATATATATATATAATAAAGAAAAGGAAAGACGAAAAAAATAAGAAGAAAACCCCAAAAAAAAGGATAAGAAGAAGAAAAAAATCTTAAAGTGCTTTAGAGCTGCCGAGCGAGCAAAGGAAGAGCAAGCCAAGTGCCAGAGAATTAGTTGCCCCAAAGTGTTTTCCGTTTTTAATATTTCCTACCAACTTGGTAAAAACTTTATACCAACCACTTGGCTATGGCTTTCACTTGGTCACTGGCTCAATTTCCGTTTTTAATTAAATGAGCCATTAGATAGAAACTACACAATTACATTACTAAACGCTATGCATATGCATATATATGCCATATATATACATGTATGTACATATATATATATATATATTATAGTTACCTTCAACTTTTACCTTTTAGCAATTATTTTTGCCCTTGTCTTTTCATGCTTATTCTGGCTAAATTGCGCGTAAATTGCGGTGTAAGCAAGTTTTTAAAGTTTAAAATGAATTTTTAGCCTTGCATTTGTATGCCTGATTCACAGTTCACTGTTTTAATAGCTGTTAATATTTATGAAGCCAGCAAATAACCAAAAAAACAGCCCCACAAAACAAAACAAAACAGAGCAAAACAAACACACAACAATAACAACAACATACAACTGCACAACAAAACAACAATTGGCACGCACAGTTGGCGCAATGAGCAGCTGCCAATATTTAATGATGCTATGTGCAGTGCATTTCGATTTGCCGTACTCTATACGGTATACAGTATACTGGTATATGGTGTACCGTTATACCAAGCGTAAAGTGGCTTATAATTATTGAATAGCTGTGCATTTATTATGTTCGAGTTTCAACAAAATAACCACAGCTACTAAGCACCCAAAGAATGTTTTGAAACAACTCTACGGCCAACGCGGCGTATGCGCAATATATTAAACGCGTATATTGCACGCAAATCCTTGTTTTACGAGCATTTTTAAGCATTTTAAACCTTATACTAAGCGTAACCATTATCAGTATATATAGAAGTATATATAAGCATATACATTATTGAATAGGATCCATCGCAAGTAACTGCTAAGCCAAGACTGTTCTTATTGTCTTCATGACTCTAAGATTCCTTAATGAGACTGTGTGGGGCTTCCTTTGGTAATTAAAATAAACTAAAGGCTTCAGCACAATATCTTCAAGTATCTTGAGTATTTATCAATAGTAAGTTTAAGCACATTTATTTTTAACTTACAATAGGGTACACACTGGTTGCAAATACCCTAATTTCTGTTGCTTAGCTACGCGTTGTTTATTTATGTTTTAATTAATGTTTGCAGCCAACTATTGATAAGCCGCTGCTGCTGCTGCAAACTGCGCAACAGATTTAATGACAGTTATTCAAAATATCAATAATACACAACGATTTAAGGACACACTTAAAAGGATTTTTTAGAAAAAAAGATAATATAAATTTCTATTAATTGTCTAGAGGGTTTTTCATAAATCCATGAAAAAGTTTTTGCTTTAACAAATTGTCTTCCTTTTCTTATGGTATTTTTTTGAACGGTTAAAATATACTTATATTGTATTATTATTTTATATATATATTTTATTTTATTTTTTGTTTTTTTTATTTTATTATTTTTTATTTTATTTATTATTATTATTTTATATTTAACTTCTTTTATATTTAATTATTTATTATATTTTTATTTAATTTGTATATAATTTTTATTCTCTTTTTTCTTTATTTTATTATTTATTTTACTTATTTAGCAAGTTTTGTTACTTGGTAACACATTAATTATTGTATTAATTATTATTAATTGTTTAATCTATTGTATTTCACACTTTCAATCTTTTATACTTTTACATATATATTTTACCAGCGATTTCTTATAGTTTAGCCCATATTATAAAAATATTATTCAGCTTCTTTCCAGATATAAATATATTAATAGGACCATATTTAAAATAACTAAAATTTTGAGAAAATTACGTTCCAGCAATTGCATTTTCACCACATTTAAATCAGCTAAAAAATACCAAACATGTAATTGAAAAATTGCGCTTATGTTTTCTTTTTCTCTTACCTTTTTCATTTATTTCTTGCTGCAGCAATTGCGTTTGCAGTTCAGAAAGAATATCATTATTATCATTAAAAGGTATGTTATAGCTTTCAGGATTAATGAAACGATCTATGGGCTTACTATGTGCTGGTTCCATCTAAACAGTTAACATTTGATGCATATGCTACCAACTTTGTTAACGCAATACATGCGGCACATACCTGTACCAGAGCCGTAAGCAGCGTCAGTGCCAATCCCAGGGAGTAACTCCACATGACTTTCTTACAAAAATTACTGACTGTATAATAGGGTTATTATAGCAATATTGGAAATAATTTTTATATATATGAACAGCAACTGGGTAAATATTGGCTTAAGGTTACAGAAAGTCAGTTTTACCTGGTCTAAATATATATATGAATATGAATAGGGTATATAAATAACTGTATGTTATGCTGGTATTGTACATCTCATTAGTAACATATACGATTTATATATATATTTGATGTCAGAAATCAACAACATGCAAATCATTATCATTATTATCAGAGAGGCGTGGTTAGAGCTAATTCCGAGCTAGTTTCTGTTGTAGGAGTAATTGTGGTTGTTGTTGTGGGTATTGTTGTTTCTGGAGTTGTTGTTGCTGCTGGTGTTGTTGATGCTGTTGGTGTTGTTGTTGGTGTCTTACTTGAAGCTGGCTTTACTTGCTGTACACGATGTGTTACCTTTATAGAAGTTGTTGGCTTTTGTGTAGTATTGTTAGTGCTGCTCTCATTGCTGTCAGTTAAGTCTCCTATCAGGCTAATCATGCCCTGAAAGGCATATAATATTGATTATATATACTATTCTACAGTTATATGCTATACATTATGTACCTTTCGAAATTGCTGCCATAGACCATCGAGTGTATCTGCTGCATGTCCAAGAGATGTTTCCATTTCATTGAGAAATCCTGTCGAAGAGTTATGGCTAGCCTTGACTTGTTGCCTCTCTTGCTTTGTATCCTGTCCTACAAATAATTGTTTTATCTGCTTTATAGCTTCATCTGCAAAGTCATCATTAGTGTCAACTTCTGTTGGCGCTGATCCATCGTTGCCTGGCAGCTCAAAAAACATGCCAGCCACATTGTTGGTAACAAGACACAGCCAACTGGCCCAAAGTAACAATCTCATTTTAATAGCAATTAGTTGTTGAAGTAAGAAATTTTATACACTACAGCAGCAGCTACAAGTTGTGCTCTACAAGTGTCTAATGTTGACTAGTAACACTAAAGTTTTATGCCATGCCACATACTGTGTCTAGTATCTGGCCTACCTGGCCTATAACGACGACACTGACACTAATTGAAAACAACTGTGCAAATATCTAAACAAAAACTAACACTAATTGGTAATGATATTTCGGGGAAATGTCACGGCTTTAAGCCAATCACTGAACTCTTTGCTAGACAAGAGCTAACACACACATGATTTTAAATATAACTTTAAGATGATTTAGCATAATATTTAACGCATATATAAAAGCTCATTTAACAGTTATTTAAAGCACTTAATGCTTTCAAATTATATTGAAACAGGCTGCGTTTAGGGTCTGTAGCATAGACTTTTTGCACATTGAAAGGCGCGCAATGAGCTCTTCTGTTTGAGGCATTTGTTTGAGTACAAGTTTCAAAGGATAATAATAACTGTAAAGAGCAAACAAAATATATATTTGCTGTAAATAAGTTTCTCTTATATAAAGAAATAATCATATGATTTCCACAAGCAGAAACAGTTCCATAAAATTTCTGCTCCAACAGCGTAATTAAAACTGTTAATAAATAAATATTGTAAGCTGAAAATGTCAGTAATATATATATGTATGTACAGTTATGTTTAAAATCAATATATATTATTATTTATGATGTGTACATAAAGCATTTTTGAATGTTAAATTCATGTTTGTTAACTGAAATTCATAAGATAAATACAAATATAAGAGACAATATATATAAAGCAAATATATAATATATAAACACATGTGAAGCAGCTTTGGTTAGCAAACTATTGACTTAATTATACTTAACTGAAATACATATATATATATATATATATACAAATGTATATATATATATATATATATTAGTTAGACCAGAAGCTAAGCAATTAGCATTTGGCTTGTCATAAATATGGCTAAGTTCGTTAGGTTTTGGTCTGTGGCGACTAATTGCCTTTAATGCCTCTGTCATTTCTACTTATGTGGCACTTAACGCAATGTGTATGACAAGACAAGGGTTAGCATATTATGGCTTTGATCTGACTTAGATATATTTACATCTATATATATGTATATAAAGCTTGAATCTGACATGGCATTTGGGGGTGTGCCAGCAGCGGCTCAAGTGCATCGAGAAAAGCATTTGAAAGGCTTTCATTAAATGCAAGCGTGCAGCCAAACGTTTTAATTTACTCACAATACTTGTGAAGCAGCAGCAAACAGTAATTCAACTTGCAGCAAGCAGCATGCAGTATGCAGTAAGCGGTAAGCGGTAAATGTTAAGTGCAATGGCTGACGAGGCGTATGATGCATGAGAAGGGCAAAAGCAAAAGCAAAAGCAAAGCGTAATGTGTAAAGTATAAAGCAGTTGCAGCAAAGACAGAGTGTGCTGTAGTGGGTGGTAGGGGGTATCCAGTGCATGCCGCCCTTAAGCGACTGGCGCTGATGTATGAGTGAATTTCAATTAATATGCAATTGCATTTGAGCTACTCAAGTGCCGGAGTCAGTGGCGCGAATGTCAAACAAAAGCAAGTTGCCACAATACTACACAATATATATTTATATACACAAATACATATATATATTTATATATATATATATTTGGTATTTAATTAAATTATTAGCAGACACACACACACGCACACGCCTCAAACATTGCGCACAATAGAAGCACACTTATTGATCCTGATAGCTTTGATGGAATTTACTGAAGCAAATCAACAACTCATAAACTAGCATCAAGGACCTAATAAAAGCGAAAACTAGCAATAACAAAAACCACAGCAAGTGCCAGGACATGGCCCACAGCTACTGCTGATCTATGGTGCTGCAAGTGTCACATAAATTACAAGCGGAAGCATCAAAAATGCTGTCAAGTTTTACTAAGAGTAGAGAGTATCAACTCGAGTCGAGTGTAGTCGCATCCCATACAGACAGATAAAGAGAGAGAAAAAGAGAGAGAGAGAAGGTGTAAGAGAGAGATAGTGAGTTGAATTGAGTTGAGTTCAGAAAGGATTTTCATTGCCGCATTGTAGCAAGTCAGGTTCTAGACAGGCGGCTTGGCGTTTAGTTTTTCGTATTGGCACTTTGTCTTCATCAGCGCAGTAAAGGGGCGGTATATGCTGATGGGCGGGGTGTATGTCTATGAGAGTGTATGACTGTCGATGGCAGTTGCTGGTTGCTGGCTGCTGCTTGTTAGCTTGTTGGTTGTGTCGGGGTGACAGGCGGTATGGTCACAACAAGCTCATCATTGCCATTGATGGCAACATCATCTTGCTCATCGTTGTCATCATCGTACATTGCTATAAACATCAATTTAGCAGCGAAAATTGGTTTTTTGATAGCAACACACACACACACACACACACACACACGTACGCATACAAACACTATATACAAACATAGCTTCATAGCTAAAAGAAAAATTGTTTTCCACGTTAAGTGACAAGCAGCAAAAGGAAAACCAAAAGGCAACTTCATCTTCGTCTTGGCTAGTAAATTTTGTCATGTTAAAGCATTCGTGTGGAAAATAATATCCACAAAGTGAGACACACCACGCACACACACACACATACCAATACAAATATACTTTATACAAGCATTTATGCAATTATATATCATTTCATTTAAAACTTTAGAGTTTCATATGAAAAATGATTTCATTGCTCAACTTTCATAGAGAAAGAAACATAAATTTCTAAAAGACTAAAAACAACTTCTACTATATATCTTGAGGCAGACAACATTCGTATATATATATATATATATGTATATATATATATTGAAAATACAACGTGGAATATGGTTGCTGCTTGATGCACTTAGCAGCACATCTCAAAGGCATTAAAGAATATGCATGGCAACTGTAAATCTGATCTTGACCGGAGGGTGACAATTTTTTTTTAATATCCCAAAAGGCTAAATAACTTCTTCTTTTTTATATGCCACATGAATGTCAGTAACCACAAAAACATACACACCCACACACACACATACAAATACACACAGGGCAGAGAGTGAGAGCAAGACTAGCCAGACACATTTCAAAGAGCAAGTTGTAAAAGCAAATGCAAAGAGTGGAAATTATTTAAATTTATGCCAAAAGAAACGTTGAACAACGAATCGAGCAAAGTGCACAACGCGTCATACATCGTATGTTGCATGTTGTATGTGGTATGTGTTCTATGTTGTATGTGTGTCAAGAGAAAATTCGCTTAAATTTAATGCAAACCCCTAGCAAATTGTCATTAAAAGCGGTGCAAATATAAACACACACATCCACATCTATATAGATATAAGCACTAACACACACACACACACACACACACATACACATACATACATATATGGTAAGCCATAAACAGCAACGCCATTTGCCCAGCCATATTTATGACGTGAACGACAAGACAAAATGGACTTCCGGACGTTAACGGGCAACGAGCGGAGCCTTTTTGCATTTTAATAGACTGACCCAAACGCTGTTAAAACCGCATGCAAAACGCGAAAAATACTATACACTAAGCAAACTGATGTAGGTGTGTGTGTGTGTGTCAGCCATTTGCATTGCAAATTTTTAGCAAAAGTTTAAAAATTTATGCCACTTTTATAGCACCTAGCGACCTGTAACCTGCGACCTGAGATCTGAGTCCTGCCCAGGCCCAGGCGCCAGCCAGAAGTAAACCGACTTTAGACCAGGAAATTATATACTAAATAGCAAAATAATTTTTGGAATTTGCGTTTACTTCAATTTGTTTTTTTCTCTCTCTCTCTCTCTCATTTTTCTATATAATTTTTTTTTTTTGGTTTATATGCAACTGCATTAAATGCAAATTTATGCCTATTTGCTGCAAGAAACTGTAACGGAACTTGTTGTTACTACATTTTGGCTCTTTAGCTGTTGGATGTTAGCTGTTAGCTGTTTAGCTGTTTAGCTGTTAGCTTGTTTGCCTGCTTGTTAAAATGGCATAAATTTTGTTGTAACAGTTCGAGCCGAGTTAGTTGCACTTGCAGTTGGTATGACAATAAACGGCCAAGACTATTTGAACGCTTTATCAAAGCAGCAAAAAGCAAAAAGCAAATAGCAAAAGAGTAAAAGAAAGGGGCAAAAGACGTTGCATTGACAATGCCAAAAACTATTTCAAAACTATCGACTCTTGCATTGTGCATTCAAGCAACTGGCAACTTGCAACTTGCAACTTATTGTTGTTATCGTGCTTTGCACTTCTTTCAAATACTTTTTGCTATTTGGCAGACGGGCCAAAAATCCCAAGACGACACAGTAATATACAGATACAGATATATACAGATATATATATATATATATATATATATATATGGACAGGCAAAGCAAAAGTTGGCTAAGTAAAATTTATGTTCACTTTTTCTTTGCCAAGTGTAAGTGTAAAATGAAATGTCTGAACTGTATACAATGCCAAAATGTGCCTTTGACCAAAAATACTAGTTACAAATAATTAGCCATTAACAATTGGCCAACAAAAATTTTTCTATTGTCTAGTTATATATGTCTTGTTACCAAACTGTCAGAGTTGGTTTTCTCTTTTAGTGGAAGTTTCCAAAAAAGGATTTGCCCATTGCCCAATAAAACGATTTATGGCATGTTATCCTGCTGGCAAATTCAAAAACTTTTTGAGCTTTGGCAACATTTGTTTTGTCTATGTGTTGGTTTTTATGATATTTGAGGCTATCCTTGATATCCTTGCTGCTGCTGCAGTTGCTCTTGCTGCTGGCACGCTTATTATTATCGAGCAGTTTATTTGTGCAACGTTTTCTTAAGTCGCCATTTGCGGTTTGTCTTTGGTTCACATAAATCTAGTGCGTTTTGCAACAGCAGTGGCAAAAGAGGCAGCAGCAGCTGTTTGCAACTTTGGGTCACATCGAGCAAATAATAAACGGCCAGGCGATAAATCGTCAGCCGCAATATAATAAAACCATAAGTGCAACATAGCTAAACATGACGTGCAACATGCAGATAGATTGCACAAAAACTGCCTTCTAAAAGAAATTGTAAGCGGCCAGCTGCAAGCGGCATGCGGCATGCGGCAAGTGGCAACTTATCGAAACGACAACAAAAATACCAACAGACGGCGTCACATGGGCGTACACTTTGGCGTGGGCGTACTGGAACGGGCGTAGCTATGGGTGTGGCTAATGCAAATCACGTCGGAAGCAGCTGTGTAAATGTTGCGGAAATTGCTTGCCCCTGGCATCTGTCCTGTTGCAACTGTACCGCTGACAACCTCCTTCCTTCATCCCTTTTGATATCCTTTATTTTTTTTTTCTTTTTGCTGCTGCATTCCCATGCATATTTTATCATTTATTTTCTCTCATAATAACATTAACGGTCTACTGCAGCAGATATGAATAATTAAATTGCCATCGGAAGCTGATGAAATACACTTTGCTTAACAATAAACTAAAATTTATATATATATAAATCTTGCTAATTAATTGACCTAATTTTTATTAATAATAAGATAAACACCAATCAACAATTACTCCCATAAATCTATACACTAAAAGGCGAAGCAATGAGCTCAAAAAGGGAGTTGAATTCTACAATGGAAATGGATTAACATGCCAAAAACAATAGTATAAATAAATATATATATAAATATACGTATATAATAATAAGTAATCGTATATATAACATAACATAGTAAAGAATTCTATATGAAGTTAAAAATAATACAGAAAATTTCTGATAGAAAGCTGTTCAAAAGGTTTGAAGAATTTCATTTCCATGAATAGAAATTTCATTCACTTTATATTATGGTTAAATTTCGAATTTGCAATATTCATACATAGCAAATTATTCAGATATATTACTAATGATAGATCTATATCTGATGAAATCAGATTGAAATTAAACCAGCTACTCGTATGAGTAATTACATGAAGAATGCGTTACATATTTTTACAATGGACAGCCGCAAACTGAACACTGAACACTGAGTAGTAAGGAGTGGCATCAAATGTCAGGATTCGATTTGTGGCATTTGTTACAATAAGGTAGTATGTTGCATAAAGCATATACCAATAAACATGCACACCACAATAACGCCCATTTCGGATGTGATGCGTGACAAAAATCGAATGCCAATGTTGGCGACAAGTGCAATTTTTGGTCTGCAATTGTAATTGCGTTAGGCCACAACATCTGTGCGTATATCAATGTATATGTATATACATATATGTGTCTGTGTGACAGTTTTGGTATAGTAGTATAAGTTAATTGCTATGATCGTCGTAGTAGTAGTAGTAGCTGACGTGCTCATGTACACATCACGACCATGTCAAATTATGTAAAATGGCCAGAGCGTATGCTGCCAGAGCGCACTGAGTGCACAATGAACTTATCACCGGCGTGAACTTAATCAAATTTTGCAGCATGAAATGGCAGTGAAGCTCTTGCGGATGCGGCACGTTTTACAAAAATCGCTGCATACTTTTGTGCGCGATTCATTTAGCTGAACGCTGGCCGAGCAGTTAATAGTAAGCAGAAATAGAAATAGAAGTAGAAGCTTAAGGTAAAGCATGAAGTAGAAATAAAGCCAAAGAAGTGGATGATAATGGTAAAAGAGAGTGAACAAAGAGTTGACACACTTATTTAGCAGCTGACCCTTAGTTGATGGGGTAACCCGGCCACAGCAAACCATTTATTGCGCGTTGCGATTGCTTGTTGCACGCTTCACGCTGATGCTGCCAGTGCTGGTGCTTCTGCTTCTGCTTCTGGCACGCGGCGCATAAATCAATGGCAATGATCCTTACGTGCTTGGACCGCCATTGCAGTAGCTCTGGATTCCTGTCAGACTGCCCACTACTTGCAATCCTTATGCTGCATTGTTGCTTCCGTTTGGCGGATGTTTCCAGTGTGTGTGTGTGTGTATACGTGAGGGTATGTGTGTATACTACATTTAAGTTGAAAATGTGGCATTAAAATGCATTTCGCTTTCAATTTACCAGCACTCGCATAATACTTTCATTAAGTGTTTTCATTTTAGACACTTTAGCCACGTCTTACCCCATTCCCTCATCACATACTTATAAATGATGGCCATAAGCCAGTGCAAGCAGACACTTGAAAATATTATTAATGAAATGTTAAATGGCTTTCAATTTCCACAAAATACCAAATTGCCACAAATGCCTGCTGATTACCCATAATTGCCACAGGTTTCGCAACAATATTAATTAATTACCAATTAATTACATACTTGCCCCAAACAATACGCCACAACTAAGGTGTTTGCCATATATGCCACTAATTGAACACATAAAAAGAAAAAAAGCAAAAACAAGAAATAAAAGAAAATAATAAGAACTATTAATCGTTTCTTTCTTTCATCAATTAACTAAGATGGAAAAATACATCTACTTCTACTATAATAGTACTTAATTTAATATATATGCAATCATATTCACAGACATAACTCATACAGCAAACAAACTCATTCAAAATAATTTTGCTGCATTTCATTTTAACGTACCATCCACATCATATTAAGGACATCCACACGCACACACACACACACACACATGATGTTATACTAACAAATTCATTAATTTCAACAAGGCTAACGTCCAGCACAATAACTGCAAAAAACTGAGGCAACAAATCGGTGTGTCAACATATAGAAACAAATGCATTTTCGACTCCACAATGCATTTGACAAGATGCAAAAAAATTTTGAATTATTACAGTTGCTAGTAAGACGACTGAATACTCTATTTTATATAAAATAATATATACAAAGTTAATTATAAATAAAGTTCTTAAATATGAAATGATTGCATTAAAAATTATATAAAATTATTCTATGTTCCCTATATTTATATATAATAAACTTAAACACAATCCTAATTATATTATAATTTATTATTATATAGAAATATATAGCCAAATGTCATGTCAATTCGTTATTAGCTCAGTTTTATAGCAACTTTTTGTGTAGAGTATGACAAAATGAAACGTGCATATGGAGCATAGATTTGTGAATGATGCTGTAGCAGGGAAACAAGTGTTTGGTTGATGTCCCGGATAAATGAAAATGTGCCCGAAAACTTCATACAAACAGCCATCCACCCAATGCAATTCGGCAAATGCGTTTGTCACTGCTGATCCTTTTAGCTGTTGAATTGCAAATTGTTTGTGTATGGCGTCAAGCATTTTGTTTTGTGTGTATGTGTTTGTATGTTTTTTTCTTTCTTTTGTGCTTTTTTTCTTTGTAATCTTTTATCACTTGTTTTTTTTAATTCGACAGTTTTTCACTTTATACTCACTGACAAAATGTCCACCCATCTGTCACAGCAACAGCAACAGCAACAGCAACAGCAACAGCAACAGCAACAGCAACAGCAACCAGCAACCAGCAACTTGCAGTAACAGCTCTCAACTTTTGTTGCTGTTTGCTGCTCTGTTGTATGATTTTCATTTATTATGTTTTGTTTTGTTTTAGGTAGAGCTATGTATATATATGTATTTTTTCCTTTGTTGTTTAACTCGTTCTACCAAAACATATCTGAAACGCATTGGCATTTAAGCAAATTCATGGCCAATGCAAATCATTAAAATTCAACGTTGATAGCACTGCCTGTATACACTGAGTCTGAAAGACTGGCAACAGGATCAGCCAACATTTTAATGGTACAGGCATGTAATTGGATTTTTTTTGGTTAATGTAGCTTGTAGCATTGTGCACTAAATACTTTTTCATTTTAATTCTTTTTATTTACTTTTCTATTTGTGTTTTTTCTTTACTGTTTTCTACCCTGCAGTTGTTGGCCATTTGCATTTACATATGCGCATTGCCTGCAGCACTTTGTATTTAATTAAAATTGTGTGTAATACTAAACTTTTCAACTATAACCATTATATGGGTTAGTCGGGTAGGCATATCATATACCAAATATATATATATATATATATATATATGTACATATATGGTCTCGATTTCGCTATGACAGACAGCAAATAATGAAATGCAAAGCACATTAATTTATTGGCACGTTTATCTGTTGCAGCTGCTGCTACTGCTGATGTTGCTGCTGCTGCTGGAGCTTCATTATAAATA
This sequence comes from Zygothrica quintamaculata, assembly GCA_037044455.1. Taxonomy (NCBI): domain Eukaryota; kingdom Metazoa; phylum Arthropoda; class Insecta; order Diptera; family Drosophilidae; genus Zygothrica; species Zygothrica quintamaculata. Next base: position 57,961 of record JBAMBS010002328.1, read on the forward strand.
CAAAAAATTTGCATAAATAGAATGTTTATGCATCCTGATATAATTTGCTTAATTGTGTGTCACGCTTTCAAAACCATAAAAAAAATTATATGAAATAAACTAAATTTTATACAAAATATGCTGCTTTATTATAATAGTTCCACTCGCTATCAAAATTGCTATCATAAATGATCAAGTATCCACAATTGCAATGGGAAATGTGTAACATTATTTGCCTGCTATCAATTGAAACAAATATCAAATATTTGTTTATCAAAGGTTTGTATATCAAAGGTTTGTATAATCAGTTTAGTGCAAAGGCTTTGTGAGGTGCCAGTTCTATGCCTCTTGGCAGTTTCCTTTCGGCAAGCGAAAATAGCGACATTAAAATTAATGCGCTGAAAAGTAGACTATTAAAAATGCAAAGCCAACTTTATTAGTGCACACGAACGCACACAAACAAACTCTCGTGCTGTTTTAGTGTTTATGTGAGTAGGTTCTGTAAACAGATAGCGTTGCTAATAAACAGAGACGTAGCCAAAACGCAATCTATATGGTTTATTTGGCCAAAACGATTATGCCGCAATACCAGTAGAAAATTATATTTACTATTTTGTATGCAAGTTGATTGAATTCAGCTTACTTCATAAATAGAGCCCTAGCATTATTCCAATGAATTGACAAAAAACATGAAAAACTCTCAAATGAATACCCAAAAGTGTGACTGTAATTTTTTTCTCAGAACTCAAAGCTGCCAGCAGTCTAAAAAAAAGGTAAATATTAAATTGTTTTTTGTACATTTGTAACTATATTTAGCAGTAGCTTCTATTCAGCAAGTCACCTTTCTGGCGTAGGTTCTATAAATATATGATTTTAAATTGAAGTTTAGTAGAATGGTTTCTGTTTGTTGTTAAAGAGCAAAACTCTTAATAAATTGTTAGCGTAAAGACTTGAAGTAATTTTGATTAGTTGAAACCCTCTGTTTTTTTTTCGACAACGCCACTGGCAACGGCAACAACAAATAAATATAAACACATATATATATATATATATATATGCCGAAAAATACAGATGCACAAACTAACACATTAGACGGCGTTTCCTTTGCCAAAGGAGCGGCAGAAAAGTTGCTTGACTTCATTTTGGGTCGTCGACGTTGGGAACGTCGACAGCGTCGACAACGTCAACAACAAACGAGCAAACGAACAAACAAACAAACAAATAAACTGACAGACACTCGTTTCCGTTTTCAAACAAAACAGACGCCATATTTAAAATTCCAAACGGCGCACAGCAACAACAACAAAAACAGTAAAAACATCAACAACATCAACAACATCAGAAACAACAACAGAAGCAACATCAATAAGCAAATGAAATGACAGAAAATTGCCGTTTGCAAAAACTTTTCGCTCTACTTTTAAGAGTTTGTTTTCTCATTCTTCGGTAAATTGAATTTTTGGGTCGAGCTTTGATTTTTGAAAAAAAAAGAAATGAAAAGCCAAAATCAAAAAACACAAAACACAAAACAAAACAAAAAATCTTTGGGACAGGTTCATTGAACAGCTCTTGGCTAATACACATCAATGTTGCGCCTCGCATGCCAGCTAATTGCTGAATTATGCCTAAAAAGCAAAATACGCTTCATGGCCCACAACAATGAAATAACAATGCTCCAAATCGTACACAAATGCGCCCAAAGCAATCGCTTGCCCAACTGGGTGAACAGAAGAGGAAAAACAAGGAAAAGTTTGAGTGGAAACAGGATAAGCAACAGCCGCTATACACCCATACATTTCCACCCACACATACACACACAAACACATACACATACAGAGAGAAAACTAAATCAACATTCGGCATCAGCAGTTGGCAGTTGGCAGTTGGCAGTTGAATTTTTAGTATTTGGTATTTGGCATTTGGCTTTTAGCATTCGCCATTTATTTATAACGAGTAAAGGCCAAAACTGCTGACCGCCTGCCGTGATTTCCGTGAACCAGAAATGAAAGATTTATTTGAGATTTGCATGATGAGATACGAGTTTTGGCCATATCACGTTGCCCTTCACACAATAGACACGTAGGCAAATAAAAATGCCTCCGGCATTTGCTCAGTTTTACAGTTTAAGTTGTATATTAAAATGATTTATCTCTGCTCAAACTTGCTGCACAGACGAGAATATAAATTTTATCACTAATTTCATAAAATATGAATATGAATACACTCGAACAGGTTCGAATCAAAAACTAAAATTTATTTCTAAACCATTTCAATAAATACTCTACCCTTTTTCAAATATATAAAATAAATTAATAAATATTAAATAAATAAAATATTTATTATAAATAACAAAAATGAAATAAAAATATATATTAATAATATATAATCAACAAGTTATATAAATAATATAAATAATATAAATAATATAAATAATATAAATAATATAAATAATATAAATAATATAAATAATATAAATAATATAAATAATATAAATAATATAAATAATATAAATAATATAAATCATATAAATAATATAAATAATATAAATAATATAAATAATATAAATAATATAAATAATATAAATAATATAAATAATATAAATAATATAAATAATATAAATAATATAAATCATATAAATAATATAAATAATATAAATAATATAAATAATATAAATCATATAAATAATATAAATAATATAAATAATATAAATAATATAAATAATATAAATAATATAAATAATATAAATAATATAAATAATATAAATAATATAAATAATATAAATAATATAAATAATATAAATAATATAAATAATATAAATAATATAAATAATATAAATAATATAAATAATATAAATAATATAAATAATATAAATAATATAAATAATATAAATAATATAAATAATATAAATAATATAAATAATATAAATAATATAAATAATATAAATAATATAAATAATAGAAATAATAGAAATAATATAAATAAAATAAATAATATAAATAATAGAAATAATACAAATAATATAATAATATAAATAATATAATTTATATAAATAATAAAAACAATCAAATTTTATAAACTATTACAAAACAAAATTAAATACAAAGTAATAAAAAGAATATAAATAAAAAAGAAAATATAAATATTTAAAAATATTCAAAATAAAATAATAATTTATATTATATATTATTTATAAATAAATATTTAACACTAATTATTTATAAATAAAAATGATTAAATAACATTAAAAAAACATTAAAATATAAATCAGAAAAATATATTATTTTAATTTAAAAACATTTTGTTATTTATAAATAATAAAAGTTACAGAACAATTAAAAGCATGTGATTAACTTTTACTGATAATTGAAAAACTAATTCAGAAATAAATATATAAAATATCAACTGCATGTGTGTGTATGTGTGTGTGGCTAAAATGCAGCATAAACTGCTGCTAACAAGTTATCATATCGTACTGCGAGGGCATTTAAAAAAAACCCTATAAAATAAATTGACCGACAGGACGTTAGGACACACGCTACACACACACATAGACGCACATACCCACACACACATGCCAATAAAATATTTTATCAAACGTACGTGTTGCTATTAGATGTTAAAACATCGACAGCTTTTCACCCAGGCCAGCGCGTCACGCACGCATATCAAATGATGGCGTTGGAGTGCTGAAAGCTATGACGAGAGCTAAATGGAGAGGTGTCCAGGCGGTAAGATGGTTGATGGTTGGCGAAGTGCTAAAGTGGGCAAGTGAAAAAGTGGAACACTGCGAAAGTGAGAATGTAGAAGACTGGGTAGAGTGGAAAACTGAGAAAGTGATGAGGCAAGGGAGCAGCTAACCCTTTTTTACGGCTGGTCAGCATTGCTGCTGGACTCTGATTATGCGTCGTGTGGCCATAAATTTATATTGAAAGACGTGCGCTGTTAATCAAATTAAAGTGTTTGATTAAATTTTAAATAACAAAAAAAAAAAGAACACCAGCAAACAAAAATAAAACGGAGAAAACTTTGAAGGCAGCTGTTATAAAAAGATGAAATTAATTTGTGTGCACGTGGCGTATACGCAATATTCAATTAATATGTATATATATATATATGTGCGTGTGAATATTTGTGTATAAAGCACTGCGGGCTCACTTAAAGAAATCCAAGACACTTAAAGGCTTTACGCTTAAGAAACGAAAATTTCTAAAACGTGTCGCAAACTGTAAGAATATTTAAGACAAGGCTTTCTCAAGTGTTGCATACTTTAAGACGCTTAACGGCCAACTGAAGTTAAATAACAATTTCACTGCTCATTAACCCTAATTTGTATGTAAATTTTTCCTCTTGGCAAGTCCATGTCCTCCTGTCCCATTTCACTTGGGTTCCCTCTAGCTGCTTTGCGCCCTTTATTTTTAAAGGATTTTAGCGACCATTTGTTTTAACGTACGCACATGACAGTCAATGCAAGGCACTAATACAAAGCTACTGGGGGAAGCAACTGTGTATAAAACTAGGCAAAAAGTACCCAAGATATATACAGCCCAGCAGTCTATAAATAATAATATAATTACAGGGTATCAGCTCTGTGTGTGTGTGTGTGTGAACAATCGCTCCACAATGAGCTTACACTAGAGTATAGTATTTTCATTATCATTGAGATTATATTGACATATACTACAATACATATAGCAATAGCAGCATATAAAGGGTATATTGTTGCTGTTCATACTATTGCTGTCTATGGAATATCCTTCGGGCGGGATGTACCATTAATTCATCCGCCAGCAAATAAACAAAAGCCCAAACAACAAAATGGCCTTGCGGCAGTCATTATTGGGCTGTTATTGTTGCCGTGAGTGCCAGAGTGTAAAACAAATAATAATGATCTATAATATGCAACTAGTATATACCCTTAACACCATCTCACATACACTAAAATAGATGATTAAAATATTCTTAATATCCTTAACATATATCTTCCTAAAATTTATCTATCAAATTTTATATCAAAATAGCATATAAAGACGCTGAGCATACTCGTCCTTTGTCTACATTTATATACAGGGTATAACAACAGTGAGCATTAAGCCAAACAATAACCAGCAGATAGACACAAAGGCACAAAAAGATAGAGAATGTGTGAGGGAGAGAGTGAGGAAGAAAGAGAGAAACAACAAGAAATTGCAATGTTCTTGGCGCCCATGCAAATTCAATAAATTAAGGCAACAGCCATTAATTATATTTTAAATTACAATGCACACACACAAATACACACACACACACACACACACATATATATACATTGGTAGAAACTTTTGCTTTTGCTGGCCTGTCAGAGAGAAAGTTGCACTCATTCAGCAGGCAAATTGTCGCAGTTTATCGCCATGCACCAACAGTGCGACAACAACAAAAAAAAGACAATGACAACAACAACAACAACAACAACGACAATAACAACAACTGCAGTGCTAGCTGCCAGGATGCCTGGATGCCTAGCTGGCTGATATCCTGCAAGTCCATTGTTGCCAGTAGAAACCACTTGGTTGTCCAAGCCATATAACAAAATAACATATACATAAAATGAAAGGCGAAACAGAAGAGATGAGAAGAGTAGAACAGAGAAAAGAAAGAAACAAAAGAAGCAGAAGAAATATATAAAATAAAAGAAGAAAATTTAAATAAAGAGAAACTTCAACAATAACTTCAATTTCAGTCGGTTGAGAAAAATGCTGTGTTGGTGTTGGCCATGCTGCTGTTCATTTTAACGCTTGTTATTGTCACTGCCAGAGCTCCTGGTCTATTAGTGGCACGTAAACAATGGTCAACACTGTTGACAATGGCAACATTCCATTAAAGCTGACGTAAGCTGCTGACCGCTAACGTGTTAACGGCAGCAACTGCCAACTTTTTAATTGCTTTTAAGACACACTTTCATTTCCATAAGCCAAAGAGCCAAAGACGTTTAAATATTTCTTGGTAAGCTGCAATCCTTTATTAAGACTACTTTTTGGGTTTGGCGCGTTTGCCACGTTTGGGTTTCTTTTTAAAGGGTCCCAGACCCCGCCGCACCATTGTGCCACGCCACCAGGCTTGCAATCTAATGGCGCAAGCCATGCGATGCACCTGTAGATCATGTAAACGTTGCTCCTCCTCCTTCTTGGCACAAAACTCCCTCACAAACTCCGCATGCATGGCATTCTCCTCCCGATGGCGTGCCAATGATTTGGTCTGCTCCAGTATGCGCAGCTCCCAGGCTTCACTTTCCCGCTCAACGCGACGCAACTCGGTGGCATAACGCTCCTGCCACTCCTTGATGCGTAACTTCAGATCAGCCATTTCACGGCTGCGAAAGGCGCCCAGCTCCTGGCTAATGCGCTTCTCACGTGCCAGTCGCTGCTTATAGTCCAATATGTCCCTCAAGTAGGCTCGCTCCGCATTCTCGCCCCAAATCTGTGCCTGTGTGACACGTGCCGCCTCCCAACGCTCTACCAAGTTATACTCGAGATCATTGACACGTGAGACACACTTCAGATTGTACTTGGCATCGGCTATACGCTCATCAAAATTCTGTAGCTTACCTACACCATCAACCTTCAGTTTTTCTAGCTCAGCTTGTAGCTGCTTCACCTCATCCTTGTATTGCTGCAGCTCTTCGGCAGCTGCTAATTCCTCGCTGTTGTTGCCACTAAATGCTTTACTGGCCAGCTGCTCCAGGCGACTTGGCTGCTCATCCTCAAGCTCTTCCTTTGGCATATACAGCTCTTGGTTGGCTGCTTCAAAGAATGCTCGCAGTGCATCCATGTCGCGCTCGTATTTCAAAGCATTTAACACACCCTCGTCAATCTTGTCTGCAGCAAGCTCCTCGTCACCCAACAGCGATTGCAGACGCGGCAGTTTCTTACCCGTAAGCAATACACGCTCTGACGCTGCCTTCTGGCCAATGGATGAGCTGCGCAGTCTGCGCAATGAGGCGGGTAAACGTGGCAGTGGCTTTTGCATATGCAAACGCTGGGAGCGTTGTTGCAACACCAGCTTATCAATGGTATCCTTATAGGTGACAGCCAGCATTAGCCGCTTCAATGCCGCTGCCTTTTCTTCACAATCTGCCGTAACCTTTGACTCTTCCATTGCAACTAGCCTCAGGCTGCATCGCCGACCATCTAAGTAGCTTCTTTATGGATATAATATGTTTGACGTTGGCACGGCAACAGTTCCTTAGCAAAAATATATACTATATCTATCTCACTCTAACCTTTTTGCCTTTCTGCTAGTGACTGCTGCTATTGCTGCTGGTTTTGGCCAAAAGCCAATAAGCGTGCTACGCACTTGCTCCTTTTGTTCTGCTATTTTCTTTTTCCTTTTTCCTTGTTTCATCTTTCTCATCGTTTACGTGCAAAAATGCCAAAATAGCAGCAGCATTCACTGAATTTATTTCTACAGTTCACATTCTGCATCCTTTGCGGCTTTTGCCATTTGGGTTCATTCACTTCTTGGCTAGCCAACTGGCAACTGCCATGTGAGTTTGTCTCCGTTCTTTCTTATCCATGTCTGACTGCACAGCTATATACATATATATATGTATCTTTTGCTGTTGGCTTATATATTTAACCTGATTGCAGGCTAAATTATTGTAGCTCAAGATGCCGGAACCCGCATTACAATTAAATTATCGCATTAACCACAAAACCTGCACCCACCACGCTGAGCGGCAGAGTTGCCAGAGTATTAAAAGGCAGAGTATAAAGGAATTTCAAACTTAATGCTAAAAGAGTAGAAAATAAAATAATATTAAACTAGTTGATATACAAGTTGATATTAACATTATTTTCATTATGAATCAGCAATGGATTTTCCATTTTCTTAGTTTTATATACGCTGCTTAAAGGCTTGAATCAATTCCGAGTGGTTTGCCTTAAGTTGCCTCTGTTGACCCACAGTTCAAATGGGGCAGTATAAAGTTCATTGCAAGTGGTCAATGCAATGGCTGTGTGTCTATGAATCGAATACTATGAGAAATAGCCCTACCCGCAATATATGTTATATGCTGGTATTAATTTAATGTCTGCCAGTGCCTTTTACACACACACACACACACACACAAACAGTTGGGCACTGCATGTGGCGCCTTTCGCACTTGGGCCACTTGGCGAGTGGCTTCCCTGTCAGCGTCCATTATTTTTAATAGACTGCAAAAGAAAAACTTTTCAGTTTTCTACTTCATTGACTGCGAATCGGCAAAAAAAAAAAAAAAGGAAAGGCACAGAGGTTTGCTTCTTTCACCATTTCAAGCAAAAATTAAGTGCGCCAAAAAGTATGCTGTGCAGCGACTGATAAGCGTAATACACACACACACATACTAACACATATACTGTCTCAGTTATATGTCTGACACTTGCAGCATAAACTTATACACATAAATCGCTTTGACCAAAAAATTTACCAGAAAACGCAGCGCAAATTTCCATGTAAATTTTCTGCCATGAATATGAATACTTTAGACGATTGAACTAAATCGTTTAGTATAAGCATTGTATGCAGCTCTCTTTAAAAACTACTTAACATAAAATACAACAACTATTTAAGCTTCTTTTCCAATAAAAGCAAAGAGCGCAGTTATTTGTTTTAAGTGCTGCTATTGTGCTCTTCAGAAATATCTTTTCTCTGTAGGTTTTGCATTATAATCTGCAATTATTGCAGCTCAAGAAAGGTTTTAGTATTTATTTTACCTTCTTGGAATAGAAAATTGAAGAAATGTATATATTTATATATACATATATATACATTAATCCAACTTTCTGTTATCCTTTACTATAAACAACTATAAACACTACAACTATAAACACTACAACAAAAAATCAATTTTTTGAACTTTGACTAGAGTTAAGTCAAGGTCTAAGTATACTTAATATAAGTATTATTTCTTTTTAACAAAATCTATATTTTATATAAGTAATCTCTTAAGACTTTATACTAAATAAAAAGCATATTAAAATGTAGCACCCATACGACTGCTATTTATGCAGAATTCAATCAAGAAAAAAGAGAAATTTATTTTTAAATTACAATCCAAATGCCTTGCAACATGCTAAAAATATATTTAGAAGCAACTTATAATAAAGACGGCAGAAAGAAAAAAGAAAATCAATCAGTTTATTTACTTTTTTCTTTTATTTCTATTACTGTCTGTCAGCCAGGCTTTGACTTCTAACATTTGCATGTCAGCAGCAATTTGGCCAACAAATATGCAGTTATTATGAATTGCTAGGTGTATTTGGCTTGGAGTATGCAAAGCAGTTTCAATTGCTTGGCAACGGTTTCATTTGATGAGAATTGGTTATTAAAGTAATTGGACATTGGTCTTATATAAATAGATACATATTAAATTAATAACTTAAAAGTTGAAGGAGAGTATTATAAATACGTGTGTGTAATTGTTGTTTTTTGTGGCAAGACTAAGACCCTGAGTCAATAGAATAATTCAGAGCAGCAATATTAAAGATTTAACTTATTTATAGTTATAATCGCTGCAGCTGCTTATTTGTGTTCGCATGTGTGTGTTGGAAGAATCCTTTTTCGAAAAGTATACATACATGCCAGTAACACCGACAGCCACAATTATGTTGTATGTTGCATGCTACACTTTTGGCCAGTGTAAATAACCCAACCATTTTATACTGCGACCCGCAACCACGACACCGTGACGACAACGGCATATGCTAAGCGAATGCAAGCTATATTGAGAAGGTATACTATAGAGTATCTGGTGTTGGCGTAGCTGTTGATGGTGGTGGTGACGTTGGTAAGCATGTCCACCAGTGCCAACGATATCGCAGCTCTGCCCATGTTGGTGACTGTGTGAATATGTCAGTGTGTTGTTGTCTGTGGCCGGCGAGTGATAGACGCTACCATTAATTCACATTCAGGTGCCGCACGCTTGGCTGCCCAACTTTGTTCCTCTATATGCAAGAATTTCTCTATGTATTGGTGTGTGTATGTATGTGTGTGTGTGTGTGTGTGTGGAGAACAACATGTGTTTTATACTTTGCAACGTACAAGGGTTGGGCACGCAACTGGAGAATCTGCGGTCGTTCGTGCAAGCAAATCTCGTGCAGTGCATGACAAATGCTTTGGTATATACCCAACCTTGCTCCTACCCTCATAATATAATAAAAATTTAAAAAAATAAAAGAAAAAAATAAAAGCAAATTCTACTACCCAAAAAGTGACCTACTTGATGGGTATGTAATTAGTGGGCACCCAGTTTCAGTGTATGAACAATAGCATTGGGTAATTCATGATGCGCAAAATCGAAAGTTAGTCTGACGCACTCACTGCTTGCCACATTGTGTGTCGTGTAGTGTAGTGTAGCAAGGACCAAAAAGAGGTTCAAGTAAAATCAATAAAGGCAGGTCGCTGTTTTGTCATGTTTGCCGTTCCAGGCTGCCAGCTCAATGCCAAGCAACCACCAAAAAAAAAAAGTATAGCTAAGAAACAATGTAGTCATGACAACACGACTTAATAAACAAATACATATAGATATATATATATATAAATATATACTCACACACACACAGACACACACACTTAGATGTGGGAACACGTTTTATGCGGCTATTCAAATAAAGTTGCTTTAAAAATAGCTCACATTGTCGCATTTATTGTATTCCGTGCTCTGTGTAAGAAGCCAGGCAAACTGTGTCAATAGTCGAGTGCAGCAGTTAGCCATTGGCAGTTGTAAGGAAAACGACAGCAAAAAGACGCTAAGAGCCACATTACCCAAACTTCAATAACAGCTAACAAAATGTATCCACAGGCTGAATTGGATAATTATAAATTACAGGTGGAGCTGCTACAGGAGAAGCTACAACGCAGGTCCGTAAAAAAAATATATTTTAAAATGAAATTCATATGAATTTTATAATTAAAATGAATTTAATAATAAATTTTTTTCCAAATCGATATATAATAATATACACAATTCAATTAAAATATATATATATATCGTTTATAATAATAATACTTAAATTTATAAGGCAAAAAATAAACTGCTATTTTTAACTCCAAAAAAATCTATAAATTTGCATTGAGCCTAAAAATGAAAAAGTACAGTAGAATGTATAATATACATATATATGTATATGTTTATATATGTATGTATGGATGTATATATTTATAAGCATTATTCTTAGATATTTTTATAAATTTTCTTACCTTTAAAACTTACTCTAAATGCAGTATAAATTGCAAAATGTTTTAACTATGCAAAAATTTTTGCTTTAGTATTAATATAAATTAATTTAAATGAAATAAATATCTGCATTTATTTATTAATTAATATTTAAATGATTATGTAACAATATAAATTAAAATATTTAGCATTAGTTTCAATTACATTAACTTTTAATTTTGTTGCTATTTTGCAGTGAAGACAATCGACACCAACTTGAACACAAATTGGACAAAGTATTACAAAAGCGCAGCGAGCTGTAAGTAGATTTAATACTATTAATTTTCTTCTATGGTTTATGCCACATAACTATGGGTAAATAATTATCTATAAACTGTATTCATAGTGAGAAGAGTGCACGTCATAGAACACGTCAAAAATATCATGAATTTCTGGAGGAACAAAGCAAACGGAATGAAAGAAACAAAAAGCTGGTACAAATGCTGGAGCGGATTGATGAGCAAACAGCAGCCATGTCACAGCGCAGCGAGAGACTTAAAATGATGAAGGTAAGTTATAGAGGTAGTCAATAGTCAATTGTCTATAGTCTATAGTCTATGGTTGGCTGGCATACTTAATCAATGTCCATTCATTTGTCTCTTGACGTGCATGGAACACCATGACAACGAGCAGTTGCAATACCAAATGTACTTTGCGAAATTGGTGCAAAACCAAACGCTTCGTTGCATACAGCAAACGGCTACGGCAACAGCTGCAGGGGCAAGTGCTGTACAAATTCCAGTCCTGTTGCAACCACATGCGAATGCAGCAGCTACAACAACAGGAGCAGCTATACCAACAGCAACAGCCGTTGGTCCATCTTCAGTTTCAAATACAAATCTAACTCATCCGTTGCTCACTCAAATGACAACGGCGCCTCAACAACAATGGGCCTTTGCCATGGCCACACCTACACCCACACCAACAGGTATGTTATTAGCGCCACAGTATACACCTCAGCCCGTGTATGTACCACTACAGGAGATATATGGTGGAGGTGGTGTTGGTGGTACTGGTATGAGCGGTGGACAGGCTCTTGGCACCTCAAACTTATTCGACCTACGCGCCACATTGCGCGCCCTGGACAATGAAAATGCCGATTTGCCCGAACGTATGACGCACTTTGATACGGCTACCATGGCAGCAGGTGAATATCAAAGAGCCACTATTGACAGTATAGCACTAATACCAACAACATCTCTACCAACAGCAACAAACATGACAGGAACAACAACGGCAATGCCAACACCAACAGCAACACCAATGCCAACTCCAAGTTCTGTGGAAGACAAGAGTGCAAGGGAACTAAGCAGTACATCCTCAGCGTTGGCAACATCCTCGTTGGCATTTGATAAATTGCCAAAGACGGCAACGTTGACTGAGCTGCCGACTGCAGCTGTCGCTGGTATCGATGACATCGGCGGCCAACCGCAAATGGCAGCTTTTCTGCGTAAGGGCAACCAGCCAACATTCGATCAGGATGCCTGGCCAAATTCACGCGTGACTAAAGCCGAGTATGAGAAATCGGCAAGTATCGTTGGCCATAATGAGCCCGGGCAGTCACAACAGCAGCAGCAGCAGCAACAGCAACAGCAACAGCAACAGCAACAGCAACAACAAGACCTACACAATTTTGAAGCATACTTTGGTGAACTGAAAATCGATGAGCCCTGGAATCTACCAACAACATTGGGTAAACCAAGAGACCAATTCAATAACAAAGTGGAACCGAACGTGCGTACAGGCGAAAAGCGAACAGTTGGAGTCGATGATGATATTGGCAGCCTCGTTGGTGGCATCAGTAACGATTTGCTAGAAGAAGTCAAAGCCAGCCGTGCAGCTTTACGGCAAGCAGCGGCTGCGGTTGATGAGCAACTCGCACGAGGTAATCAATTGTCGCCACCGGCATCCAATGACCCATCCGCTAAGCCCAGGGTGTCGATTGAGAATATTGAAAATGCCATTTACGGCGAACGTTTGACAGCGGCAACAGCAGCAACAACTGCTACATCAGCTAGAGCAGCAGCAACTGCTGCAGCAATAGCGGCGTCAGTAGCGGAAGTAGGAGCCACAGCACCAAAGCAGAATTCGGTAGCCAATGCACTGCAACCACAGCAGCAACAAATAGAGAAAGTCGAAGGGGAACATATTGGTGCATTGGAGTTGGAACCATTGCCGGAACATCAGCTGTTGCAGCAGCAACAGCAGCAGCAACAACAAACGCCACACGATGGTGCACAGATCGATTACGGGCAATATGATGGCAATAGTTATGGGGACCCAGGTGAGCCGAGCTATGCAAGCATCCAAGAGTCCAGCCAGCAGCAACAATTGCCACAGCAACCAAGCGTTATGAGCGAACCACTTTACAGTGAAATCGGAAATCCCACAGACTATCAGCAATATGCAACGGATGCGAATGCAACATCTGAGGCCGAAGTTGAAGCTGCGGCAGCAGCAGCGGCACAACAAGAGTACTCCAATATGGATTACAGTAACTATGATACAACCCAGTATGGTGCTGGCTATGATCCGAATGCCTATCCAGGATATATATACGATGAGACTACTGGCCAGTACGTTGCCGATCCCAATGCGGCACAATATGCCCCAGATGGCGGCTATGCTGCACAGGAGTATGATGCAGCACCGACAAATTATGACTATTATGCTGAGCAGCAGCAACAGCAACAGCAACAAGAACAACAACAGCAACAGGAACAACAACAACAGGAAGCAACCTATCCAATGGCTGACAACAATAACAAAGAAGCAAGTGAGTTGATGTTGCCACAAGAGGCAGAGTTAGGGCAGGCTGTCTCGGATTCAAAAACCGAAGCCACTCACTCACCAGCTGCCAGCGGGACCAGCGCCAAACCTGTCAAACCCACATCGATACTTGCGTCGACAGACAAACAAGCGGCGCCTAATGATGCGCATCAGCAGCAGCAGCAGCAGCAGCAGAAGAAGAAGAAGCGCGTTAATTTCGTTGACAGCAGCGAAACGGATGATAGCTCAAGCGCGAAACCAGCCCAGGATTCACCCACACCCACCCAACCCCCAACCATACCAGCTGCAACAACACCAACTGGCAACAGCGAGAGTGATTTCGATTTTTCAACATCCAGCGAGGCGAAGAATTAGAACAAGCTCCGAACACTTCAGCTCTAATTTGCTACCATTTGGGTTAACCAATGGATGACCAAATGTATAGTCAATGGATGACCAATGGATGACCAATCGAGCAGCCATTCAATGTGACCGCATTCAATTTTTAGCTATTCCACTTTCTTTCACTTTCTTTTTTTCATTTTTGTTGTTGTTGTTTGTGCGACATTTGAAAATGTAATACGATTATATATATATGTATATATAATGCACCTGCTAAATGGAAAGAAAATGGAAAAAAATGGAATAGAGTAAAGAAAATTGCAACTAAAATTGCAACAAGAAAATGTTAACAACTAAATTTCGGGTAATATTTTTAAGGTAAAAGAACACGAATAAAGCTACTTTAACAGTTAATAAAGAAATCTTTTATTTAAGAACTATAATTTATCCTTAAAACAATAGTTTAACTGAGTTGATAAAAATAAAAGAAAAGAAAGAAAATACAGAGAACATTAAAAGAAAATTAATAAAAAATTATTATCAAATAGTTTAGTTAAAATAAATTGTTGTTTTAAGATGCATATAGGATATTCGCTTAATTTGCTGGCAGAGCACAGTTCAATGCTTATCAATATATTTTATTATATAATAGTGCAGTAAGTGAGTACTCAAACTTGAACTTTAAATGTGTATGAATCAGTGTGAATCAATTCATTAAGTGCAGTCGCACAGACGAGTGAATAATGTGCATGAATATTGTGCCAAGAGAACATGAACTTTAATTGAATTGTGTATAAATTGAGTAGCGAAACAAATTAAATCGGATTATATTATGGTAACTATATAAGAAAACTGTAGCTGATTTCATAGAGTTACTATATATACCTCTGCAGCAAACAGCAGCAGCAATAAGCTAGGTCAATTGAAGTCGCAAAGAATTCTTCATTTTTAATGAGAGAAAAGAGTCTTTAAAATGAAAACAGAAATGAAATAATTTTTCCATTTTAAAAATATGTTAAAATACTTAATAAAAAAATAAAAAATGTATATAAATTTTGGAAAAAAATTCGATTTAAATAAAATATAAATAAAAAATGTTGTTATTGGTAAAGAATTCATGTTAAAATATTGCGTGTAAAATGGGCTTTAGCAGTTCTTAAATATTGTTGCTTACTGCAGCCTCAGGCTGGTTGCACTGTTATTAACTTATCATATATATTATATATGTATACTTTATATATATGTATATATTACATTTATATATATTATTATATTATAGTTGGTAACTGAATTGAGTTGATTGTCAGTCACAGATTCAACTCGACTGGCAAAATGGCAACTGGCCCTATTGGCTGTATTGCTAATTAACTCGGGCGGTCAGTAAAAGCCAGGATAATATGTAATATATGATGACTTCCGTTGCCAAGTCATCATCATAGCCATGGGAATGAACACTTGGCTCAACAATAAGCAACTTAATTGGAAAGTTCAAACTAAAAATTACATGTAAAAAAAAATTAAGTACATACACAATGCAGTAAGGGATTTCCTGAGCTTATAACATATAAATTAAGTTATGTGTACCAAAAAAAGAGTCATTTTAAAATACTTTACAGAGTTTAAGCTGGCTTAAATACGGCTCACATTCATATGTACATCATTTCAATAATGTAGAGGCTTTAACTTTAATCTATCAGACTTCAATCAACAGATAGCTATCCATCAGTTCCCTCATACTGGATCAGAGCTGGATTTAAAATAAATTAACCACATTTATAATGCTGGAACTTAACAGTTCATTGAAGCAAACGTCACATAGATTATTTTATTTTTTGGTAGAGTATTTTATAGATAGTGTAGGTGTGTGTAGGGTATACAATTTGTTGTATAACACCTAAAAAGTATATGCTTTATTTTCATTTTTCGATTAACTCTGTCAACTTCATAGCAACTGTTGCTGACGGTTTTTCCATCAATTTAAATGTGGATGAAAAATTGACATGGTGCTTCAGCAGTGGCAAGAACAACGCTTGATTTTCACTGGATGAAATTAATTTAAATTTAAAAAGTTTTCCTTTTTTTATTGTTGTTCTTGGTGATTTTTTTTAACATATTTTTTAATTACATTGAAAGTGCAGTTTAATTTATATGAATGAAATTCTGTATAGTTAGAGATAACGTTCAAAATGTAATTAATATAGTCAATTATCTAGTCACAATATAGACACACACATACACACATGTCAATCAATTTTTCTTTATGGTATATAAAAGTAATTACATATATTTGTACATCATTTAAAAAAAAAACCATTTAATATGTTTTATGTATAAAAGTTAAGCATATTTTTTTCATTTTTATTTTTTTGTTATTTAATGTAAGCTCTCTAATTATGCAAAAGTTGCGTTACGTTTATTTTCTTTCTTAATGAGCTGAACATTCGAATCTGTCCATAAAAGAACAGGAGAAAGATGAGAAAAGGTTTGAGTTCAACTTTTGGTACAAAAATTTGCAATTAAATGTTACACCAAAAACCTCAAAGGCAAATTGCAAATAAAAAAAATAAAAAAAAAATGAAAAACGAAAATGAAAATGAAATGAGCCACAATTAAATGCCCTCTCAGTCAAATGAAAAATGCAGACGAAAAATTCTTTGTCCTGCGTCCTTTCACTTCAAATGAAAGAATTTTATTGAGCCAAAAGTTATACGTTTAGCAATGTGAGGTGAAAGGTTTGAAATTTGACCCAAAGACAGCTAAAACAAAAGCAAAATAAATAGCTTACTGCATAATCATAAAGTCAGCACAACTATTAAATATCCTATACCAAACTTTAAGTTCAAATGCGAATAAAAATTAGCATATTAAAATCAACTGAAACTCCACTGAAATTCAACTTAAACTTCAATGAAACTTATTTTATTCATGCTGATCACGAGTATATATATATATACTTAATTAGAATTGCCAGCAGCTGCTGCTTGTTATACCTCATTAAGGACATATTTAATGAGCACAATATAAATAAATTTTCAAGTTTATTTTGTGCTCAATTTACTTCAACAGCATTAAGTATTGCAGCAGACGCTTTTGAAGTTTAATCCGCTTGGTTTAAGTGTCGCAAGAAAACTTGAAATTGATTTCAGACAGAGATTAGCATAAACATAAGCGTTAATCAAGCCAATAATATATATAAATATCAGTTGATACAATACATATATATATATATATATATATATATGTCTGAGATTTAACAATAAATTGAAAATCAAATCGGCACGTCACGTCACAGGTACAAGAGTAAAGGATTACGCATATAGATTTACCCACAATATACGAATAATTGAGTGCTGCTTATTTATGCACCCCAGGCAAACAACTGTAGGCCAAGGATATATGCCAAGGAATAAACAACAAAGAAATGAAAAAAATAAATATACATAATCAAAGCTGAAATTCAATTTTAAAATAAAACGAATCGCAACTTGACTATGCGCAAAAATTCAACATACTGTGCCACTTTGTAAGTACTTCAGTAAAAACGGCAAGGAAGGTGTATACGATATGCCCCAAGACACATGCACACACAAGTACAATACCAAAGGAATACAGTACTCAAATATATTTCATGTACTTCTGTTGCGACTTTAGGCAACATTATTGAGAAACACGCAGCATATGATTGACATTTATGCAAATAACTCAAAGAGAGCCGCCCGATTCGTGGGCGTTGACTATGATAATATTTATATAACAGCTACTACAAGAGGGCAGACTTTGCATTATATAAAGCATTTCTTTCAACAATATATATATATATATATATATATATATATAGATATATATAAACAAATATTGTAATGACTGTTGCCGGGAGTCTGAAAAATGGCTTAAGTCTGAGCTGACAACTCAGATTCTATAAAATAATGAAAAATTTCTTAAATTTATAAATAACAATTGTTTTTCATTCAGTAAAAGTCTACTAAACTTGGTAGGTTATTAGATATTTATATATATCATATTTTTATGTATATTTTACTAGTTAAATATGGTACAACATATAGTTATCGATCTTGCTTTATGTTACAGGCGCAGTCAGCCAACACAGACCGTATATATACAATTTCAATTTGAGTCCCAACTCGTACGTCGCACTGACATTAACGCTAATTGAAAACATGAAATGCGATATATCGCAGCATAGACAAACATACTGGGTACATGTCACACATCGCGTATACTTATTCCACCTGAGCAACGACTCCGCAAACTGAACACCACCTCCTCCTCCTCCCTATGTTTCTACTACCCTAAAGTACGATTAGTTCACGTTGGCGCGCCCATAGGAAAGCGAGCTCTTCCAATTTCGTGCCATTTTCATGGTGAAAAGATAACAAAAGTTTTCGCCATTTTGTCGCGCGGCAGCACAAGAGTTTTCCTGCGTTTTTCCGCCAACTTATTATTGTTTAAATATTTACACTACAACAAGCAACGCATGGGGAGAAAACCTATACCATACTATTTCACACTCTACGCTTCTATCATACCATAACATATGTGAGCCAAGTTTTTCTTCTATTTTCTTTCCTTTTTTTGGGGTGAAAGTTAAAGCGACACTCCTGGGCTTGGCATTGTCACGTAGTTGCAGGGGGCACTCGGTTAACTTTCAACGGTGTCTGCCACCGATATGCATATGAATGCCAAAGCGATTGAAAGCATTTGCCGTTTTGTTGGCTATGACAGCTGCTGTCGTTGACAATCGCTTGCCAAACGCAGAACTCCTGGATCCTGCAGCTTATTGCTTAGTTTGCTATTAGTCCATTTGCCTCTTCCAGTGCAAATTATGTTGACGATGTTGAATGGGTGCCTGTATTGACACACTCGTAAACATCACGTCGGTCACGTCTACAGTTTGTCCGTTACAAACACAGCCAGTTCCGTATGAAATACCCAGTGTTAACCTACATCATATCAAAGGGTATCTACATTACAATTAATTCATTTATCACATTTCACACATATATCAAAAGATACTAAGTCCATCTGCAGGATTCATATTTCAACTTATTTTGGAGCATATTATTAACGATTTTTATAAGCATTTTCTTTCATCTTTCTAAACTCTATAAAGAGTGTGAGCTGTACAGTTTGGGAAGTACTTTAAAACGAGGTAACTTGTCGTCTATTTTTCACAAAATTTTATAGAAATATTTTTTGAGTTTTGTAACTTTTTGAGTTTTTTTTTATTTTGTTTGGATGCCCAATTGTTGGCAACTGAAAGCCAAACACGTATGACAGTTTTAGTAGAATGGCAAACACGACTTATAATCATCATAATGTTTTTGAAGTAGCGCAAATATTTGGCAAGCCCATTAACATAAATCAGTTTGCAGCTTACAGCCTTTACGAGTGCTATCATAAATCCACAATATGGCAGAACATTTTACGACTATAAGTATAAAAGATACGACTATATATCCATTTGGCATAGAGAAAACTAATTTGCCTTAAAGGCAGCAGGCTGTAACAGAAACTTGTCAAGGAACCAGCAAAGAAAGGAACTACAGAAGGGAGCAACAGTACAGGTTACAGCAAGGATAATCAGTAATTGAACTGGCAAAGGATAATAAGAAACTAAAACCACAGTAATGTACTAAGGCTAACATGTCTGATATGTCAGTTAAATTGATTTTCATGCACATCGATACTCGTATCTCTATATATATAGTATATATATATATACAAATATGGCTATAAGGCAGATTCAAATTCATATGTGAAACGTGCTTGTCCTCGACTGTGGCACTTGAAAGAGAAATATGTATGTATACAGAGAGAGAGTGAGAAAGAGTGAGAGACGGAGGGAGAGAAAGTCTACTGGTTGTTGATGTTAAAGGACATAGTGCTTGTGTCTGGGCCAACCAGTCAAACCAGTTGTTATTCATTTAAATCAAAAGAAAGAGCCCTTTTCTAAAGTACTTAAACCAGGTTCCAGCGGTTCTGAGTGCTGGCTTTGTCCTGCCCCAATCTAAGGCTAAGCTAATCTGCATTGTCGTGTTGTAACACTGAAGAGATACGAGCAACTAAGTACATGTCGCAATGTCTTTGGGCCTGCCAACCGCAATGTGTAACTCGTCCACACACACACACACACACACACACACATACATAAATACTACATACAACTTACAACATACAACTTCAGACTGTGGGACAGCATTTCTATTGATAATATGCTTATCCCCACATATCTAGAGGGTTTTGTGTGGAATTTTCACTTTTATTGTTTAAGCTTTCAGCACAGATTGTACGCGTATTATTGAAATCCCTTTTGTGTGCCTCAGGGATGTTACACACACAAGCAGCAGAAAAACACACACTGTATATATATACATATATATATTATATATATATATATATATATATATATACATACTTCACTCCTACACACTCCAGTAAAGGCTTTGTATTGTTTTTCTGTTACTCCTTGGAATTGGGCTTTGCCATTACCCGCACTTGATTTGTACAAAACAAAAGCCGTGTTGCGAATCGGAAAGTTATTTCAAAGAATTGATTACATATCGATACGGAGTAATCGTCCTGCCAGCCTGATGTGTATAGCAAACTGCTGGAGAAAGCTAGCTAGGAAAAGCAGCGCAACCACAACAGCCAAAGCAACCACAACAACCACAGTAACCACCAACCGCTACTGTTTCATTCTTCATGACAATTGATATTTCACACAACTTTCAACCAAATGCTTCTAGAGTTTGGAAATTTAGGCAAGTGTTTTTCACGATAAAGAAATGTTTATGGATTTTTTTCTCTGTTATTCTGTTTTTCTTTTTCTCTTTTTTGTTTTTGCTTTTGCTACTGTTTTTTGTTTTTTTTTTATACTGAATGAAACTTATCCGTTGCTGTATTATCCCAATCGTTTTGCCAAGAATTTATAATATTTATCAATTAGGTCTAAGAAAAGCAGCGTAACTTTAATGTATTTAAGATTTTATTACATTTATCTAACAAACTTGATAATAACAACAAAAGTCACTTATGAAATGAATTGTTGTATGTGTGAAAATTACGTACAGAAGCGTTAACCCTTAAGGGTCAGCTTAATAAATTGTGCTTAAAGCCCACAAAGTTATCCTATGTGACCCTTTTTTTTTTGATTGTTTGTGTGTCCTTCTTTTGGCTTAACGCTGCTTTGTTATCATTGAAGTTGATTGAAAAAAAATATATATATATTTTCCGAAAGAAAAAGAGAAAAACAATTAACTTATTGTTTAGAAGTTACTTTTAGAAAATTGCAATTAATTTATAGAAATTGATGGACATAATTAAATTTGAGGGAGATTTATACTAACTTTAACACTCCTAAGTTTTTCTTACAAATATAGTTAAATTCTTATTGCTAATTATGAGAAAATAAAATAAATAGAATTAAGGCTTGGACTTATAATAAATTTTAGTCTTATACTTTAAGATTTTGTAAGTATTTCAAAATCTCTCTACAATTCTCCTTCTATTTACTTAAGATTCGCTTGGCCGTGCAGCTCTGTTGAAAATGCGATTCCAAGAAAGGCGAAAAATTATTTATATTTATTTTTTCAGCTTTTTCTTTATTTCTTTCGAAATAATATAAAAAATATTTCACCAGAAATTAAAATTAAAAATTTTATTACAATTTTTCTTCTGCTACTATTTAAAACAAGCTTTTTAAGATAAAGAATAGGTACCAAATGCATTAGAGTTGAATATAGACACTAAGGATATAGGCATATATTTATATATATTTATATATATATATATATATACATAATGTACTTACCTATAAAGGATTATATTTAAAAATATAAAAATAAATCCCAAAAAAACATTATCTAAAATCAAAAATATTTTTCTATACCCTTTTCTAAGCTCAAACTGAATTAGTTTTGTTTATAAACAATTTTTGTTTAGGCAGAAGAAAAAAAGATTAAAATATAAGTTCATTTTTTATTTTCTTTTAATTTTATTAAAATATTAAATAATGTTATATATGAATATAAATTTTATTAAAAGTATATTCAATTTAAACAAGATTTTAAATATTTCCTCAATTGTTCAGCGCTTTCACTTTAAGCAAATTACTTTTGCCATCTTTAATTAAATGTAAAATTAATTAAGGTATTTATAATTTTTTGTTAATTTGTGCGTTAATTTAATCATACCAGAATGCTGCATATGCCATATGTAGGCATAAAAAAAAAACAAAAAAAATTGCATATTAAAGTCAAAACTTGCAGCAAGGCATGTGGCAGTAGTAGTTAAAACAATTCTGTTGGTGTAAGGGGTATGTGGGGGGGTTATTGCAATTTAACGCGCAATGGCCACGGATATCCGTTTAATGGCCATGAATACATAAATAATAAAAATGTATTTGTTTATTACACAGAGACAGACAAAATCGACACACACACACACACACACACACATGCAAAAAAGTCAGCTTACATGCCTTTATGCGAATTTATTTACCTTTGCAAATAAAATATATGGTCCATTTTTTTTAAACAGAAAGCAATTTAAACAATACCCCAGAGTATTTATAATAAGCGAAATAAAATGCAATAAAAAACTATCTGTGCGCATTGTGAAGAGATTGGCTTTTGTGTCACATACACATATATATATATATATATATATATTATATATATATGTGTTGGTGGGCACTTCCGTTTTCCTGCGGCTTGTTAAAAATTATTTAATTTTATTGTATTTCAATTATTGTTTACTCTGCTGTGTGTGTGTGTGTGTGTAACGGACTGTTATAAATACACTTAAAACATAATCGTAATGGGATAATCGTTGTTGCATAACAAAAGCTTTAAATTTAATAAGTTTTTACATACTAAAGTTTAGTATATACTAACTCCAAACTAAACTCGAACTAAAGTTAAGTTTTTCTAAATTAAAAATGCCATTGGGCAGCTGCTGTGAGAAGTGCATAGAAAGTACAATTAGTTAGAAGGGTTCAAGGAACATCTGCATATGCTCCAGTTACACAAAGTGCTTAATCAAGCCGAAAAGAAAAAGGGTCTTAAAATGAAATGTGAATACATACACAGAAGCTTACATATACATATATATATATATATATATATATATATAGTATATAGTATATGCTGTCTAGTATGTCTCACTCATTGAGGTGGACAAAGTAAAGTGAAGTAGTTTAAAATTAAAAAGGACACAAGATCCTGTCAATGTGTTGCAGCGCGAGTGTTCGCTTAAGTGAAATTCCAACAGGCGATGGAGCAAGCATTGGGATTACCCGGCGAAAGGGTCCTTTCTAGCAGAACTCAGTGGTGTTTTCATTTGATTTGGCTTGTACACGTTCTCATGCATACTGCATACATGCATATGCAGATATGTATGTGTGTGAGTAAGTATATGTATATGTCTGTTTCTATTGAATGTTTGCACACAAGAAGTGCAATTATGTGCACAAAATGCTAAATGAAGCAAAAAATTGGAACAATTGCTAGCTACATATAAAAAGGAGCAGCAAAGAGCGACATAGAGAGTCGGAGAGAGAGAGAGAGAAGTTTTAAATAGTTCAGGACATACTTGGTTTCATGATAAAAACAATTGTTAGCCGCATTTGCTGGCAATTGGAAAATTACAAGCATACCAACGTGACAATTGGCTCTAGGAATAGCTAAAAAGTTTAACATCTACATATATATATCTATATTTATTATTTATTTATATTAATTAATCAAATGGGGTATGTCCACGCGGCGTATACTTAATGATATTTTCTTTAAAATGTTCACCAACTGCCACGTGGCTAACAGTGGCTAACTGAGTATCAAACATGGAGCGTCAATTACTGGCAACAGCTCGTCCTTATCTACAGATATTTACAATGCTTACATTAACGCCTCCGCCGAGTTTTTACGAGAATTGTTGGCAAAAGAATCAAAAACAGTTATTTAGCTTGGCCTTTAGCTGCTATGCCTGCTGCATCCTTGTGCTAAGCACCTATGTTACCTATGTAAATATAATGAAGCTCAACTGGGAGGTTTCTGTCATGGAAATTGAGGATTTTACAAGTGTTTTGGGACGAGTGCAAAAAATGTTCTATATTATACTACTGGCTAGTATCCATATTAATATGTTAATAAATTATCATCGAGTTGGTCATATCTATATCGAGTTGGAGAGATTGGAGTTGGATATAACTATGGCTGCTGAATGGTATAAATGTCAGAGGCAGCGTTATAGTCTGCGACAAAGACTGGCCATGTGTTGCGGATTCTGGATGTTTGTGCAAATATTATCCGTACCCAGATTGACGCTCTCCATATTAGCAGACTATATGCATTGGTATGAGAAATGTCTCACTGACTTTATACTGCTTGTGTTGCAATACAAAACAGTTGAATATATATTATTTGTGGAGTTGGTGCACGAACTATTGCTGCGACTACGTTCTATGTTACTGCAACTGCAACAAGAACTGAATGCCTGTGACCATCGTCTGTTGCTGCAAGCGTTGTGTGTAACTTTGCGTCAAAATCAACATATAATGGGACGCATTTGGAAACTTGTGAGTGAAATCGAAGCATACTTTATGCTGCCTATGCTGATCGGCTTTCTATATAACGGTACGATAATGCTGCACATTGTCAATTGGGCATATATAGAGGCACTCAATCCAAGTGATTGCTGTCGGTATAGTAAGTGATAGAGATACTATTATATATTATATTTTTTAATGCTTATTTTTATAGGACGTTATTTTAATTTATTTTTTCTACATTTAAATCTCTTGATACCCTGCTGTCTCAGTCAGAGCTGTATAAATACGGCAAGTACTATACTCTATTACCGATATACTACGCTACAAATAATATTATTTTCTGCAGTATAATAGTTTTATACGAATTCTACACAACATTCGCTGTGGCTATGGAAAAGCGACTCCAATATTGCTCCGCATGGCGTTACGAGAATATGAATTGCAGTTGGAACACTTGAAATTGCGCTTCACTTGTGGTGGATTCTTTGATATTAATCTCAAATGTTTTGGTGGTGTAAGTGCAATAGATATAGCATATTATAACATATATATATCTTATATAGAACCAAATTTCTACAGATGGTAGTTACTTTAACTAGTTTCACCATAATATTGATACAGTTCAAGCTGCAGGCACTGCTTGCGGCAAAGCAGCCGGAAACGCAACGTCTCACTGTTAACAGCGACATTAAAAGCTCTGCGTAAGCTTAAGTAAAGCTCTGTTAAACTTAACAGTAATATAAAATGTTAAAGATAGTCAAATACATATGAAATGATTTTATTTAAACATTTATACTATTATTGTTTCAGTAATTGCAGTTCAGCAACTTTAACGATTAGGCTAAATGCTTCTTTTAAGCTTTTCATTTAATATCAATAATAAACATTATATGTTTATTTATTTGTTTGTTTTCTTCTTTTGTTTTGTTTTGCGGTTAGTTGTACTCATTAATTAATCAGTTACTATATATTAATTGCGACAATCAGCTTATAACTATAACTTATATACTATATATAGTTTAACACCTACTGCTAAATATCTGCCTACCCTTGACCCATCAGTGTTCTCATATTTTTTATATAATAATTAACTTAAATTAACATTCATCATATATATATAAATAATTTCTTGAATTGTATTTTGTTTTGTTTTATACTCGTGAAATGTTCTGTTACGTAGTATTGTTTGGATTGAGATTTTTGTGTTACATAACTTTCAATTGATAATCACAGACAGAATAACTGGAATAACTTATGGAAGTTTTGTTTCACACAAATATATATCTGTATACATATATATATAAATATTTAGCTAGCAATAAAATTGGCTATTTAAAATTGTGCCAGCAGCTTGTAAATAAATAAACAAACCAACAGAGCATATAAATAAATCTCAATTAATATAAATTTAGAAATATTCTATGCAATAATGCACTTGCATCATGTGTAATACATTATGTATATATATATATATATAAAGATACAATGGAACCGCCATTGGCAGTTGATTTTCATCATCATCAATCATCATCATCATCAGTTTAAGGTATATCATTACACTTTAATTATAGCATATTGCTTTATATGAATATTCATAATAGTATAAAAATAACATATGTAAAGGACACACTGGTGGTCTTAAATACAATACAAAGTACATACAAGGTCTTATATAGTTAATTATAAATTACATGATTTAGCTTATTTAAGCAGGTCAATGTTGTCGTTCATATAGCTTAGCAGATAATACATATAAATAAATAGACACACTGTAGGCAGGAGATAATTCAGCAGTAGGTTAACTATTATCCCGTCCCATGCTTTCCGTTCTCGAACAGACCTTTCTTGAAAAAAGACGACAGCTGTACGAGAGAGGCACGCGTTAGGCCCGGTCCTCCTGGTCCCTCATATATTGGACACTGCGGTATTTTCGAGCAGATTACAAATAGTCGACGCAAGTAAAGCTCTAGCAGACGGCGACGATGTTTCGCTACCGGTTCACTGTTTGAGGCAAACAGTTCACGACGTGGAAAAGGCAATGCGGAAATCTGTGCCAAAGAATTATTCACTTCAATTATTGCTAATCATTTATATAGACAGACATACCTTTGCACCATAGCAATGCTTCATGCATAAATGCAGCTCTCGGAAGCGGCTATAGCGACGCAGAATGTTAAGCTTACCATCAGGCAAAGCTATGCGCACCTCATACTCGTAGTGCGTCTGCTTGCCAGCTCCACGCATAACAAAACTTGGAATTGTTATAAAGTGTTCACCATCAGCTACATTGATTGATTAGAATAATACAAATTAGTCGACACAATTAGATAGGTTAGAAAACACTTACGAAATTCCGACATCGATGGACAAGATCTTGTCATGGCAGGTGAATATATTGGAGAACTGTTTTCTTCTATGCTTGCGGGGCTCATGGCACTAGATCTTATAATAGAACTGGCCAATTCATATTGCCGTTCCATACCAGCGCGCTCATCAGAACAGCACTGTGAATGTGCCTCGAGATCTTGCAATGATTGTAGCAATTGTTGTTCCATTTGTATATAACATCTTTGTAAATCCTGCAGATCTGCGATCTGGTCATCAAGCTGTGCTTTATTAACATCCGTTTCCAGATTTTTCATAATCAACGCCTTTTGTGCAGCAATTTTTCGGCGTTGTTCACGTAGCGGACAATAGGTTTGTGACTTACCACGATTTTGACCTGTTTCACTGGAAGAACATGATCCTGTCTCCTCGTCGCTAGTACGCATATTATGTCTATAAGTGTGTATAATACCGTTTTGTATTTGTGCCTGATTTCGACTGTCTAGGCACACACCACTATCACTCATATTGGGTTGTAAACTTGGCGCCAGTGAACTGCTACCACAACTACCACTGCTGGGACCGGCCGTACAGGTACGTGAGCCATCTTCACTACTAGCTGATAAGTCATCTTTTCGCGTGTCCTCTGCTTCGTCTTCCGCCTCGCAAGAACAATTGCTCAGCGGTGACTGTTGACCCTCTGTAATAGTGGGTGAGGATAATCGTGAGAAGTTTGAGTTTGCCGTGTGGTAAGTATCACAAGTTTCATATGTATCCGATTTGGATACATCATCATTTGAGGTTTGCATCTGTAGATTCATGCTTTGTTTTTTGGCTTTCATTGCCTGTGCCTCCTTCTCACTTTCAGCGCGCTCTTCACGCAATTTCTCCAGCTGACTTTGAATCTCCAGCATCGTCTCATCTACTTTGGCTATTTTACTAGTGCTTGCATTTAGTATACGTTCCTTTTCAGCAATTTGCTCGTCCAGTCGGCGTATCTCCTCATTCTACATAATATTTATAAGAGAAGGTTAATCAAAGGACATTTATCAGTTGCATATAACTTACATTTCTTCGAACTGTATCCTTTATAAATTGTGCAGCAAACATATCAAGTGAGTCAGACACTTGCAACAATAGTTCATCATTTAACGGAGTGCCTTCCTCAATCTTAATGTTCAACTAAAATATAAATTATATATAATTATTCATTAAATATACAAAATTGCCTTTAAATACTAAGCAGACTAAGCAAAAATTGAAGAAATAATAGTATAAAACAAAAACAAAACACAAACCTCATCCAATTTGCCACAATCATGCAGCTCCTGCAATTCTTTTGCTACATACTCTGAGAAATCTCGTTTCTTTGAGTCGAGCTGCGTTTGAAACGCTGTAATTTGTCTACAGACAATGTCGATCTATAACGAAAATGAAACGAACCAAAAAATCAAAAAAGAAACAATATGCAAATAAAGCAAATTATAAAAGATAAAGTAAAATAGACAAAAAGCCAGCACAAAATAGCAGCACAAATCACAATTCATCACAGAATATAAATTGAATTTAAAATATTTACATGCATTTTTATTATGTGAAAAGAAAAACAAACCTGAACTTTTTCATTGTTCTTTTCCCAGAGCAACATATCCTTTCTTGCAAGCAGTTCCTGTTCACGACAATTCAACAACTGCATTCCATCTATTTTCTCTAGTTCCAAGCGCTTTAGTTCTTCCGTGACTTTCGTTACTTTATTCTTGTACTGTTCATGCATCTGTACTCGTTCCTATATGTGGCATAAATTCAATTGATTAATAAGAAAAATAAAATATTGTTAGTTATGCTTCAATACTTACCACGTTCAGTTGCTTTAAGGCATTCTCAATGGTATCCAGAATTTTACGATTTTCATCCTGTAGCTCTGGATCATCGCGTGAGGTGGGACGCTGTGGATAATACTGTCGATCTGATCGCTTAAAAGGTGAAGATGTGCTACCTGTCATTACATCCTCATCCATATAGTAACTGCTTGTGAGCAAATTCTCTCTAGATGAAGTTATCAACGACAAACGCGACATATCCAATTGCGAACGATTCAAATCCTTACGCAATTTTTCAGCCTCAATTGGATTATTAAAGCGAAATATATTGGTGCGTCCCAACAATATAATATCACCTTGCGAGATCTGTTTTGGTTCATCAATAAGATGTGCATTGACCCAACATTGTGCCTGAGCATATGGATGCAATGTAGCTACACCTCCCTTCAATACAATACTGCAATGTTGTGGTCGTATGCCATCACCAACTAATTCAATGTGTTGTGCCACCTGTGCATCTTCTGTACCAATACGAGTTTCGCCCTCTTTTAAGCTATATAGCGTTACACCCGTTGTTACATCATTGTGTATACCAATTAAATGTGGGATTTCAGAATCAAGCACTACACCTACACCTGATTTACGTAGTCCTAGACTCTTTTGCTCCTGCAATATAGATTGTGCCACCTTCCATTTTTCAGTCCATTCTTCTGTTAACACTTTCTCCTGAGCTTCTTTCTTTTGTAGATCAGCCAACACTTTCAGTGATGGCTGTAACGATTGCTAAAGATAGAAAATATAAACAATTAAGAAACGGAAACAGTTATATATAAAAAAAACCGACTTACAGTATCGTTAGTTAACATAGATTTCAATTTGTTAATCTCTTCCCTGAGTTCTCGTATTAACTTTACATTGGCATCCTCGTTAACCGTAGGCTTGTTGATAATATTCTTAGCACGATTCGCATATCGTAGTGTACTCAGTGTCTCACTGTAGTTACAGTCCGCCGGTGATAGTGCCGCTATCATAATTGTCTTACTGTTGCCACCCAAACTGTCCTTGAGTAGCCAGGTGAGTATGGAATCCCGGTAGGGTATATAGAGTACGCGTTTTGTACTACCATTTGGTGTGGTTGCCAGCGAAATGGAATTATTTACGCCATGGGCTGCACTCGATTGTTCCGCCAATGCGGATATAACACTACCCAATGTTACCAGAGATTTGTTGATATGAGCACCTTCTTTCAGCCTTTGTCCAGTTGCACCTGTCGCATTAGCTCGTTCACTATAAGTATATAAAGAATATTAATCATAATGTTATACCATCTAATGCTGCCAATACGTACCTGCCGGCCAAATCGACCAAGTGTATTTTAGAGACTGTCTCGCTTGGCATATCATTCATGAAGACGGCCTGCACAAACGTAATCGTAAAGATGGCATGACTTCGACTACTTGTATCATTCATATTGGTGCTTGCCGTGGTACGATGAGCATTTCCGCGTGCAATGCATTCCTATAGGAGATCTGTTAGTGGTTTACCCATACTTAAATCATAGGCCAACACTTACCTGTATCTCCTCAAAGTCAGAGACTGCATGCTGGGACAAATTCTCCACATAAGGACCTAAACTACGATGTTCGCGCACACGCAGTGCATGTCCTGTGCTCTGTGCCGCCAGTAGATCCTTTACCCGTTCATTATATATCTCCAGATAACTGGCATGTGTACGATAACCTGTACCCGATTCCTGGCCAACACGCATCCGTGTGAAAAGCTCCTCACAAATGCGTGGTATCAGTCCCGGATTGTTGGGGGTTCCCATCATGGTGAATGTCTTGCCCGATCCCGTCTGGCCATAGGCAAACACACACGCATTGTAACCTATGCGGAAACAGTGTGAAGAAAAATATAATTAATTAATTTTTAATTATAATAATTATTAATGTGGGATTCGAGATGCTGCCTTCTGCTTATTACGTAGATTTCGACAACTTTTTTAATGGGTCTATTAACCATTTTTAAATTATACAGTGTAAAATACATAAAAGGCCAACGATTAAGTATAACATTGCATTCCACATGTTGCATGCAACTGCCACACTTACACACACACACACACACACACACATACTGCATGTTAGGTAACACTTTTGATGTGGCATGAGGTGTGTTTGGGTGCTACATTGAGATACAAAATTAAAGCCCCTTTAGCAACTAATTTTAGACAAAATACGAAAATAAATACAAGTGCAAATCTACAGTAAAACCTCAATAGTAACAAAACATTGGCAGCAACTCTCAAAGGTTCAATAAAGGCGGAAATGTTTATAATCATCTACAACCAAAAGTAATAGTTACCATTTTGGCCAAAAAAAAACAATTAAGCTAAAACAATTAGTGTTTAAATACCTCTCCAGATTATGTTTATATCCATATATATATATATATATATATATATTTATGTTAATTATGTACTTATAGTTGTGTGTGTGTGTATGACTTGAAGTCTTATTTGAGCAACAAAGAGCAAGTCACTGGACAAACGCATCTGTTGATGAGAAAAACCAACTGAAAGGGAGGCTAAAACACTTTTACTGTAATTACGGCTCAAGTGTCAGTCATCAGAGGCGACAGATGAGCCACACCCAAAATGGGCGGTGTGGGCTAGGTTTAAACATCTCAACAGCTTGTTGTTGTGTCTAGTTGTCTAGTCAAGAGATTGCTTGTATGGGCCACTTCAACAAACATCAACTGAGGAGACCGCACAAGTGGCGAAACAACAACAACAACAACAACAGCAGCAGCAACAGAAACATCAGTAGCAACAACACCAACAACAGCAGCAACAACAATCAACAACAACAACAGCCAACAGCAACAACAATTACAAGCCAAAAGCCAAGTCACTGCCGCATTTAGCCAGTCAGCTGCACATGAAACTATTCAAAGTAAGATTGTGTGCAACATAGCACCCTGCCAAGTAAATGGACATCACTTGCAATTGTTAATACCCTGTAATAGTAAAAGTATACTGGGTATGCTATAGTATAAGATATTTATACTAACTTTGCCTTATGCAACTTTTTAGCCAAGCAACATTAGAGCTATGAAAGGTTTTGTTATATAAAATGTAACTTTTTATATTACAGGGTATATAATATTCGATCATTTCATTCTTAATCTGCACTTTTACTTGTTTTGTTTTGCTATTTGTTGCCATTGCGTCTGCTTTTTTACGTTTAGACGAATTCATGCAAGTTTTGTCATTCATTCCCGGTCCGCCAATCTTGTTCGGGTAATTTGATATTGAAAGCGTGCCAAAAAGCAGCAGCAGCAACAACAACAACAACAACAACAACAACAATAACAATAAGAAGAAGAGTATAGAGGTAGAATTACATTGGTTAAGTGCAGCAAACAGCTGTTCCATTTCGCTTGGCATATTGTATTTAGTGGGCGAAAGTTAATTTTCGGTCTAGTTTGTTTTGTTTGTTTTTTGTTAACAATAAAAGAAAATTTTTCGAATTTTCATAGAGAGTTTTCCTTAAGTGAAATCGCATGAAATATTACGCACTGCTGGAAATCATTTCCAAGCAAGTGACAGTCGTGCCGACAATCAATCAGCAAGCTATCGCCTTGAACTCAGTGGATCTCAGTGGGTTATCAGCAAAGGCAATGTCTGTGTCACACACACAAACACATACAGAAACACACACACACACACATGCTTGTGTGGGAGTGAAATAATAAAAGCAAAACAACAAAAGCGAAAATTTGCATAAAAACCTACAAGCAACAACCCACAGGAAGTGGAGTAAATGTTTTCTGTGTTTTTGTTTTTGTTTTTCTTTTTTGTTTTTCTTTTTCGCTTTTCCAGTTTGTTTTCTTTTGTTTGGTTCGTTTATTTATAGACACACACACATTTTTCATTATACAGTAAAATTTTCTCAAAGAAGCACAGGAAAAATTTACTTCAAAGAATTCATCATAGAAAAGTAAACAAAACTAAGTCCCAAAACAACTGCAACATTCATCGAACAACAAAAACAAGTTTAAAATTTGTTTTTTTTTTTTTTGTTAATAGAAGAATTTCTATGGCATTAGGAAAAGGCCAAAAGAGACAACACGTATGTCATTGCCAAGCATTGAAAGCCAAAACAAACTAAAAACAATTAACTTTGGGTTAATGTCTTATTTGCCACCGACCACAAAATAGTCTGATGTCATCAGCATTTTGACCTATAACCGGGACTAATAAATTTTCACTTACCTTCGTAGGCACAATCGACCACATCGTTGCCCAGGTCATTGTACACTTGCTCCTGTGTGGCAAAATGTGAATCCTCTGCATCGAATGACCAATATGAATAGTCAAAGGTGAAGTCATGAAATGTCTCTCGACCAGCATCCCGTATGGATTGTAGTCGAGGCTTTAGTAGACGCGTCTTCTTGCCCTCCATTTCCATGATGAGTTGTGCGTCCATATCATTTTCACTATAAATGAAAGAAAATAGAAAGGAATTTTTGTATTAAATAAAATATAATGCACACCCTATAAACGCCCTTGGTCAAACCAAATAGAAGGGAACACCCTGTTTATTTATATTTTTTTGTTAATTTTCCCTTGGGTCCCATTAGTGAGTCGTTTTTTGTTTTGTTTTGTGCTACGACTCAGCAAGGTTAACAATTGTTATTAGCCTGGTCATAAATATGACTATATATAAACGCTTTGCATGATCTGAAAATGGTAAATAATACGACAATAGCTGAATGAAATGCAGCTTTAAGTCAAAAAGTTATATGACATCTCCCGCTCCCTCTCTTTCGTTCGCTCTCAACTGTCTCTCTGTCAAGTGGCAACAATACAAATTACAAAATACAAATTCCGGTTTAAGATGCAATCAATAATTTAAGAAAAAAATGAAAAAAAAACAAACTTGATTGCAACACCGAAAAGAAAATAGTCGAAACTGCCGTTGGTCAGTGTGTTAGTTAGTATATAGAATAGATTGCTGAAAGAACCGGTTGACATCCAACATTGAGTTCATGCTCCACCCACCAAAAGCAACAGAAAGAATAACAACAACAGCAAACAAGTTGCCACCACCCAATTTAAAGACTTGCCACTGTGACTCAGTCAATGGCCCCACAGTGCCACAAATGATGCGAGTATTATTATTATTTTGTTTCCCCCCCCCCTCCCTCACCCACATAATGCTATATACTTTTGTATAGGGTATAATAATTCTAGCACGAATCATGCAATTTATTACGTAGGCAATCTCAGACCCAATTAATATATAAATAAATATTGTTACTATGGAAACTAGTTGAACAAGTTAAGAACAACTATATATCTACTATATAAGGCAATTTTATATAAATATATATATATATATATATGCTTAAAGATCAATCAAAAATCGATTGTAATCGACAATAAACTTCTGATTGATGGGAAATGTGCCAAAATGTTGTTATTGCACACAGGCGATATGCTTGCATGCAATATGTAAAATCATACATGCAAGAAATTCCATGAAACTTGCATATAAACAGTATGCTTGCAGGGTATGGCGTTTTAGGGATTCTAAACATAACAAACTGCTCCATTTTGCAATATAAAACTCTGTATGTATGTGTGTGTGTGTGTGTGTTTGTGTATGTTTTTTATCAACCCGCGTCTTGTCCTCATTTAAAAAAAAAACAATTTTAGGTCGTTCCTCTTTAGAGAGAGAGAGAGAGAGAGAGAAGAGGCATAGGCTCAGTGCACTGTCAGCATTGTTTGTGGCATGCTTACGTTCCAGTTTTCAGTTATGTGTAGTATTTTCAGCGAGTGGTTTAGTGGTTGAGTGTGGTTCTACACTTTTGTATGCATTTGAGTGGTTTTAATTCTTTAATCTTTTGGTTTGTTTTATTTTGTTTCTTTTTATTGCTCCTAAGTAGTAGTAAGTTTTTACTCTATATACTTTATCTGATTCTGTGGGGCGCTGATTTATTTCTTTACAATGCAATGCCGTCAATTACGTATGAACACATCTCTGACTCATAATAAACTAACAACAAAAAAACAAACCAAAAATTAAACAAATTATATATGTATGAAGCGTTTAAAAAATGCATAACAAAAATATGGAAGTTGCTTTAAAAATAAATTCCACTTGCGTGCAAATTATGTTCATATTCCATTTAAGTATGAGGAAAACCTGTAAACCTCTTCTTGATGTTCAGGTACAATTTGAAATGTGTGTCTAATAACTATACCAATTTATTCGTGATTATATATACATATACATATATTTATATATATTATTATTTTGCTTAAGATGCGCAGTCGACCATGACTACACTGACAAAAATAATCACAAGATTTTGATTTATTTTACTTTATATTTTTAGTTTCATAATTTTCTATTTGATTTTAGACTGAAAATTTATTAATGATTACATTAGTTCAATTTATATTTATTGAAAAATGTTATACAATTTCTTGTATATTTTATAGGGGCTTAATTTATATATAATACTATTTTATTCAATAAAATAAATGAAACAATAGTATTCATTCATTTTATTCACTTTGCCACTATTTAAAAGTGAATCAATGTTTAGATTAGATAAATAGTATCAAAAACCTTAAAACTTGTCAATTATAAAAATTTATTTGCTTATAAGTAAACTGATAAATAAAATATTTATTTAAACTATCTACATATTTTTATCAGTGTATGGCAAAATTTGTTTTCACGCTAAATAAAACAGCAAATATGCAAATACATTATTTATATGTGTTGATTTATTTAGGTGGATGTGTGTCTGTATCTGTGTTTGTGTGTGTGTTTACTGTGTTTATAAACATATTAACTTCTTTTTGTGGTGACCTACGTATGATGACGTCACTGTTTGTATAAGTGTTTGTGCAACTAAACCGCTTTATTGCCACCTAGAGTTATATTTTTTGCATGTACAATTAATACAATGAATGCTATTAAAAGAACTAATTTAAACAAAGGTTAAAGTACAGGCATATATATATATATATATTTGAATATAATATATATAATATTGAACGAACAATGTGTTTTTGAGATGAATGACATCATAACGGAATCATCCTCTTTGTTAGCAGCAAGTTATTAAAATCTGTTTTTCGCTTTATGTGCGTACAAGCCAAGTAACTGTGCCAGAAGCAATGACTGAGCCAAGATAGACAAGATAAACAATACAGAAAGAGTGCTTGCCAAACCAGGCAAGACAACAAAATAAAAAAAAAAAATTAAACAAAAAAAAAACAACAGAAAAAATTGTAAAAAAATATGTTTGATGTGGTTTTAAGTAGCCGTTGGGCCAGCCCAGGCCAATGTACTCTTGTAAAACAACAAAATAAAAAAAAAGAAACAAGAAAAAATAAAAACAAAGCAACAAAAAAAATCTTGGCAACGTCAGCAGCATAAATGTGTGTAATTTTGTTTTTTAGTGTAAGACCAGAAAATAATTTTTTTTTTAATTGAGATGCGCAACAGTTTTAAATTCTGCACACGCCATTAAACGAGGGGCGTTAACAAGTTTTGGTTTATCAACTGCAACTTCTATTCTAATAAAAATTCCAATTTCAATGTACATTCAAATTTTAGACGTCACAACTTACCGTGAATTGAAGGGGCGAACCCTGACGGCAACCTTGAGCGACGACATTTCGGTGGTTGTTAGCTGTTTGTTATTTTTGTTTTTCTTTTATTTTTTGTTGCTCCTTTGCTATGCGTTTGGCACCACAGCTATGTGAGATATGTGTATGTGTATTTATGTTGAATTATAGACGTGAGGGAGGTAGGCGGCAATGTACAGTTAGGATGTATGGGCATCCAACTAATGGCAGTCGCCACGTAATTTTGGTTCTTCTTTTTTGTTGGTGCTGTTGTTTTGCAACAAATACACTCCGCACTGACCACTTGAATGTTCACAGCGTATTTTGTTACGATTACAATATATTATTTTAGATTTTTTTATTGGTTTGTTGTTTTTGTTTGTATTTGTTCACCTATTTCTACTTGTATCTGCGC
The DNA here is from genome assembly GCA_037044455.1 of Zygothrica quintamaculata. Lineage (NCBI taxonomy): Eukaryota > Metazoa > Arthropoda > Insecta > Diptera > Drosophilidae > Zygothrica > Zygothrica quintamaculata. The sequence goes on from JBAMBS010002328.1 coordinate 95,062, forward strand.
GTTAATACAGCTTTTCGTTATTGTGTTTTATTGACGTTTTTAATATGTTTTCCTTTTTGTTGTCTTATACAGCCTTTTAGCGTCCGTCGTACTTCGTAAACTACAGCCGACAATAAGCAAATCGCATAAAAATAATAATAATAATAAACTTGTCCAATTTGAATCACTTGCACCTTTCATTGTTAACTACTGCCCACAGCAGCACCGCAATCAATCAACAGAAATAGCACAGGCTCTAGAGATGCGCATACTTTGTCCCACATATATATTGGTGTTTACTTTTATTAATATTCAATTCTATACTTAAATATACATAATAAAAAAAAAATAAACTACTAAATTAACACTCTCGCGCGAGTTAACGCATTGCGAACTTAATTTTGATTTAAACAATTTTTTTACGTCGTGCGCGTTCCAATATTATTGCTTATAAATGTCTTCTTCTTACTGCACCAAAATGGTAGTGTTGCAAAATACAAAAGAAACTGTTATACTCAAATTGGAAATGTTATTCAAAACAGTTACTTCTGTAACAGATGAACATTCTGTAACGATATATAATTCCTTTTAATTTATAAACCACATTGTAAAATTGCTTAAAAGATTTATTTTTATTATTTCTTAAAGATTTCAACGTAATCGTTAGCATTATATCGGTAAAGACATTGCTGTCTATTTTCATCTATTAACAGATTCAAAACATAACTACGTAACGCAATATGAGTCACGTAACACGAAATGCCTTACGTAACATAATATATGCACTGCTTACTGCCCGTTGAACTGCTTAGCTGTTGATTTATTTACTTATGAAATAATAGGGCTCATATTTGATTTCAAATCTATAACTTAAATTTAAAAAAAAGGTTTATAGAATCCTTAAATTAAATATAATTAAATAACAATTATAATATGATTAGTACAAATCTATTCAATATAAAACTTTATATATATTATTGGCTTTTATTTACAAAGCTGTACGTTGACCGAAAGTCAATGGACCATGTGTGGAGTATCAAGTTTATTTATTTGTATTTTTGAGTAGATTGCAAACATAGTCCAGTACAATAGGCCGGAAATTTTCAATTCTGTGCATGCGTAGTAAATACGTAAAGAAAATATATTAAAACTGGTTGAAATAAGAAGTACCCTGTTAGGAGCAAACTGAAGTTAAATGCCATTTCAAAAGGGTGTAGGGTACATATAAATAGTATAGAAATACGACAAAACGAGTAAAATTTGCCGCTGAAACCGGCTCAATCAGTTTTCATCAACAACAAAAAGAAAACAAAACACAAAAAAAAAGAAAAGGCCACCAAAACATAAAGCAATGAAGTGGCCTGGTTAGCCACCAGTCATCATTCTGTCACTCTGTCAAACTCTGGTGCAGCTTTTAGTTTCATTTTCGTTTTTTTTTTTACATGCATTTTTCAGTTGCATTTATAACTCGGAGCAGTTCACAGCAGTCGATCGCTTAAGTTTTTCTATACACGTAAGTATCTATGGAAATTTTAGTATTTTCTAAAATGAAAGACTACGTTCAGTGCAATTAGTTAACTAACTTTCTATATGCTAATGATAATGCTAGTCTTCCCACCAAAGTGATCAGCTGTTTTAAACGTAATTTAAAGGTGTGTCACGCTTTCAACCAGTTTTATTTCCTGCCTATATAAAGCAGCAAATAAATGTCGGACTCTTGTTCAAAGTTCAATTTAATTATTAACAATTTATATCAGGCATTGCATAATAAGTTTCTGAATTTACTGTTAATAACGGAGTAGTTATAAAACTTGAAAAATTGAAGAAAACTTATAGAAACTTAAAAACCATAATTACTGCAATGCCTGATATAAATTGTTAATAATTAAATTGAACTTTGAACAAGAGTCCGACATTTATTTGCTGCTTTATATAGGCAGGAAATAAAACTGGTTGAAAGCGTGACACACCTTTAAATTACGTTTAAAACAGCTGATCACTTTGGTGGGAAGACTAGCATTATCATTAGCATATAGAAAGTTAGTTAACTAATTGCACTGAACGTAGTCTTTCATTTTAGAAAATACTAAAATTTCCATAGATACTTACGTGTATAGAAAAACTTAAGCGATCGACTGCTGTGAACTGCTCCGAGTTATAAATGCAACTGAAAAATGCATGTAAAAAAAAAAACGAAAATGAAACTAAAAGCTGCACCAGAGTTTGACAGAGTGACAGAATGATGACTGGTGGCTAACCAGGCCACTTCATTGCTTTATGTTTTGGTGGCCTTTTCTTTTTTTTTGTGTTTTGTTTTCTTTTTGTTGTTGATGAAAACTGATTGAGCCGGTTTCAGCGGCAAATTTTACTCGTTTTGTCGTATTTCTATACTATTTATATGTACCCTACACCCTTTTGAAATGGCATTTAACTTCAGTTTGCTCCTAACAGGGTACTTCTTATTTCAACCAGTTTTAATATATTTTCTTTACGTATTTACTACGCATGCACAGAATTGAAAATTTCCGGCCTATTGTAATGGACTATGTTTGCAATCTACTCAAAAATACAAATAAATAAACTTGATACTCCACACATGGTCCATTGACTTTCGGTCAACGTACAGCTTTGTAAATAAAAGCCAATAATATATATAAAGTTTTATATTG